>WNWK01005362.1:0-122306 GCA_009830355.1 Cherax destructor
GGTTGGCAGGTAAGACACACTGGCTATGGAACACAACTCTTCTCAACCTGAGGACTGATAACCTCAATTCTACATCTACAAGGGTGATGGACTGATACATCGTCTTCACATCTCTACTGCTCCTGCCTACTTTCTGTACTCGACTGAAGAAGCCTACTGTGTAGGCGAAACGTTGCGGAATAAAGTTGTCTATGTGTCTTACCTACATGCCTTCCCTTTTTAAGACTTTTAATATCAAAGTTGTATTTAAAAATCTTGATACAGTAAAAAAACTTTTGATAAAAAAAATCCCCACAAAATACTGACGGATGTCTATAAGATTCCTTGTAAAATATGTGATAAAGTTTATTACGGTCAAACTGGTAAAAATCTTGAACTAAGATTAAAACAACATAAGTATAGCATTAGAACTGGACAAGATTCTAATGCTCTGTTTATTCATGTGGGAGATTTTAACCATCCAATTGATTTTCAAAATGCTGAGAAGGTTGTATCAAGCAAGTCCATGGTTGATGGGAATATTATAGAATCATGTTTCATAAAAAGCAGTTTTGAAAATAATATGAATATTTCTTTTGATTTATATAAATTGGATTCATTTATAATTAATAAAATTTGGGAAGAATTTAATGATGCATTGGACATGTAAAAAATCTTAATGCTTGGATAGAGGATCAGGTGTGGTTCACAGAGTCGGGTGTTGTGACGTGAGTGTGAGGTGTAGTCTGGTTGTTGTGACGTGACTGTGGGGTGTAGTCTGGTTGTTGTGATGTGACTGTGAGGTGTAGTTTTGTTGTTGTGACATGATTATGAGGTGTAGTCTTGCTGTTGTAACGTGACTGTGAGGTGTAGTCTGGTTGTTGTGATGTGACTATGAGGTGTAGTCTTGCTCTTATGTGCCTTCCTTGGCTTAAATAGCAACACTCACCTTGCCATATAAGACAAGTGAAAATTGTGTATGCAATAATTTCGCAAAATCATTCTGAACATAACGAAAAAATATATTTCATTGTGTTTGTTTATTATTAAATTAATGTTAACGTATCTAAAATATATTTAGTTGGGTTAGGCTAAATTAAATTGCGCTTGTTGTAATAAGGTTAGGTAGGTATATATATATATATATATATATATTTTTTTTTTTTTTTTTTTTTTCAACAAGTCGGCCGTCTCCCACCGAGGCAGGGTGACCCAAAAGAAAGAAAATCCCCAAAAAGAAAAACTTTCATCATCATTCAACACTTTCACCACACTCATACATAATCACTGTCTTTGCAGAGGAGCTCAGATACGACAGCTGAGAAAAGTCCCTCCCAGCTGTCACTATCTCAGACCCCTCCTTTAAAGTGCAGGCATTGTACTTCCCATTTCCAGGACTCAAGTCCAACTAAATCAATTAACTGGTTTCCCTGAATCCCTTCACACAATGTTACCCTGCTCACACTCCAACAGATCGTCATGTCCCAAAAACCATTCGTCTCCATTTACTCCTATCTAACACGCTCACACATGCTTGCTGGAAGTCCAAGCCCCTCGCCCACAAAACCTCCTTTACCCCTTCCCTCCAACCTTTTCTAGGACGACCCCTACCCCGCCTTCCTTCCCTACAGATTTATACGCTTCAAGTCATTCTACTTTGATCCATTCTCTCTAAATGACCAAACCACCTCAACAACCCCTCTTCAGCCCTCTGACAAATACTTTTAGTAACTCCACACCTTCTCCTAATTTCCACATTCCGAATTTTCTGCATAATATTTACACCACACATTGCCCTTAGACAGGACATCTCCACTGCCTCCAGCCTCCTCCTCGCTGCAGCATTTGCAACCCATGCTTCACACCCATATAAGAGTGTTGGTACCACAATACTTTCGTACATTCCTTCTTTGCCTCCATGGATAACGTTTTTGTCTCCACAGATACCTCAATGCACCACTCACCTTTTTTCCTTCATCAATTCTATGGTTAACCTCATCCTTCATAAACCCATCTGCTGACACATCAACTCCCAAATATCTGAAAACATTTACTTCTTCCATAATCCCTCTCCCAATGTGATATCCAATTTTTCTTTATTTAAATCGTTTGATACCCTCATCACCTTACTCTTATCTATGTTCACTTTTAACTTTCTACCTTTACACCTCTCCCAAACTCGTCCACTAACCTTTGCAACTTTTCTTTAGAATCTCCCATAAGCACAGTATCATCAGCAAAAAGTAACTGTGTCAACTCCATTTTGCATTTAATTCTCCATAATTTAATCCCACCCCTCTCCCCAACACCCTAGCATTTACTTTTTACAACCCCATCTATAAATATATTAAACAACCATGGTGACATTACACAACCCTGTCTAAGACCTACTTTTACCGGGAAGTAATCTCCCTCTCTCCTACACACCCTAACCTGAGCCTCACTATCCTCATAAAAACTCTTTACAGCCTTCAGTAACTTACTACCTATTCCATACACTTGCAACATTTGCCACATTGCTCCCCTATCCACTCTATCATATGCCTTTTCTAAATCCATAAATGCAATAAAAACTTCTCTACCTTTATCTAAATACTGTTCACATATATGCTTCACTGTAAACACTTGATCTACACATCCCCTACCCACTCTAAAGCCTCCTTGCTCATCTGCAATCCTACTCTCTGTCTTACCTCTAATTCTTTCAATAATAACCCTGCCATACACTTTACCTGGTATACTCAGTAAACTTATTCCCCTATAATTTTTACACTCTCTTTTATCCCCCTTCCCTTTATATAAAGGAACTATACATGCTCTCTGCCAATCCCTAGGTACCTTCCCCTCTTTCATACATTTATTAAACAAAAATACCAACCACTCCAGCACTATATCCCCCCCTGCTTTTAACATTTCTGTCATGATTCCGTCAATTCCAGCTGCTTTACCCCTTTCATTCTACGTAATGCCTCACGCACCTCCCCACACTCACATCCTGCTCTTCTTCACTCCTAAACGATGTTGTACCTCCCTGGCCAGTACATGAAATTATCGCCTCCCTCTTTTCATCGACATTTAAAAGTTCCTCAAAATATTCCCGCCATCTACCCAATACCTCCAGCTCCCCATCTACTAACTCCCTACTCTGTTTTTAACTGACAAATCCATTCGTTCCCTAGGCTTTCTTACCTTGTTTATCTCACTCCAAAATTTTTCTTGTTTTCAGCAAAATTTCTTGACAGAGCCTCCCGTTCTTTCATCCGCTCTTCTTTTGCACTCTCTCACCACTCTCTTCACCTTTCTTTTACTCTCCATATACTCTGCTCTTCTACTAACACTTCTGTTTTGTAAAAACCTCTCATAAGCTACCTTTTTCTCTTTTATCACACCCTTTACTTCTTCATTCCACCACTCACTCCTCTTTCCTCCTGCACCCACCCTCCTATAACCACAAACTTCTGCCCCACATATATATATATATATATATATATATATATATATATATATATATATATATATATATATATATATATATATATATATATATATTATATATGTGCCGATTAGGTAAAACTGGTCAATTAGCAAGAACTCATCTAAAATTAAGTGCTTTCTAAAATTTTCTCTTATACGTTTAAAGATATATTTTTTCATTTATGTTAATGTAAAAATTTATAATTTTGTACAAAGAGAAACTTTGAAAACCTACCTAACCTTATTACAACAAGCGCAATTTAATTTAGCCTAACCCAACTAAATATATTTTAGATACGTTAACAATAATTTAATAATAAACAAACACAATGAAATATATTTTTTCGTTATGTTCAGAATGATTTTGCGAAATTATTGCACAAATTTTCGCTTGTCTTATATGGCAAGAAGAGCGTTGCTATTTAAGCCAAAATAGCAAGTTTTACCTATTCGGCACGACATATATATATATATATATATATATATATATATATATATATATATATATATATATATATATATGTATCCTTACTCAATGTGTTGAAAGCTGTCAACCTTAGCTGGGAGACTCCAGTAGTATTAGCCTGAGTTGGGAGACTCCTGTAGTGTCAGCCTGAGTTGGGAGACTCCAGTAGTGTCAACCTAAGCTGGTAGACTCCAGTAGTGTCAGCCTAAGCTGGTAGACTCCAGTAGTGTCAGCCTAAGCTGGGAGACTCCAGTAGTGTCAGCCTAAGCTGGTAGACTCCAGTAGTGTCAGCCTAAGCTGGTAGACTCCAGTAGTGTCGACATGAGCTGGTAGACTCCAGTAGTGTCGACCTGAGCTGGTAGACTCCAGTAGTGTCAGCCTAAGCTGGGAGACTCCAGTAGTGTCGAACTGAGCTGGGAGACCCAGTAGTGTCAGCCTAAGCTGGTAGACTCCAGTAGTGTCAGCCTAAGCTGGTAGACTCCAGTAGTGTCAGCCTAAGCTGGGAGACTCCAGTAGTGTCAGCCTAAGCTGGGAGACTCCAGTAGTGTCAGCCTAAGCTGGTAGACTCCAGTAGTGTCAGCCTAAGCTGGTAGACTCCAGTAGTGTCAGCCTAAGCTGGTAGACTCCAGTAGTGTCAGCCTAAGCTGGTAGGCTTCAGTAGTGTCAGCCTAAGCTGGTAGACTCCAGTAGTGTCAGCCTAAGCTGGTAGACTCCAGTAGTGTCAGCCTAAGCTGGTAGACTCCAGTAGTGTCAGCCTAAGCTGGTAGACTCCAGTAGTGTCAGCCTAAGCTGGGAGACTCCAGTAGTGTCAGCATAAGCTGGGAGACTCCAGTAGTGTCAGCCTAAGCTGGTAGACTCCAGTAGTGTCAGCCTAAGCTGGGAGACTCCAGTAGTGTCAGTCTAAGCTGGTAGACTCCAGTAGTGTCAGCCTAAACTGGGAGACCCAGTAGTGTCAGCATAAGCTGGGAGACTCCAGTAGTGTCAGCCTAAGCTGGTAGACTCCAGTAGTGTCAGCCTAAGCTGGTAGACTCCAGTAGTGTCAGCCTAAGCTGGGAGACTCCAGTAGTGTCAGCCTAAGCTGGTAGACTCCAGTAGTGTCAGCCTAAGCTGGGAGACTCCAGTAGTGTCAGCCTAAGCTGGTAGACTCCAGTAGAGTCAGCCTAAGCTGAGAGACTCCAGTAGTGTCAGCCTAAGCTGGTAGACTCCAGTAGTGTCAGCCTAAGCTGGTAGACTCCAGTAGTGTCAGCCTAAGCTGGTAGACTCCAGTAGTGTCAGCCTAAGCTGGGAGACTCCAGTAGTGTCAGCCTAAGCTGGGAGACTCCAGTAGTGTCAGCCTAAGCTGGGAGACTCCAGTAGTGTCAGCCTAAGCTGGGAGACTCCAGTAGTGTCAGCCTAAGCTGGTAGACTCCAGTAGTGTCAGCCTAAGCTGGTAGACTCCAGTAGTGTCAGGCTAAGCTGGTAGACTCCAGTTCTTGCGCCTCGATCGTCCGTCATAAAAAAAATATAATAGCCCTGGTTTTCGAAAACGATCGCTCACCGGTGCAATAATAAACCAAAAACACACAGCATACATCAACAGTGACATCAATGTTTCTGAAGTCACACCTCTGAAGTGCCTATCAATTATTTCGAGGAAAAAAATCCTCTGTTTACACAATACTCCGTCTCCCTCGCTCAACATTCTTGCAAAGTCAGCGAATTGAAATGATGCAACGCCCAAACCCGGACCTAGAGCCCTATTGCAAATGTCTACACTCTTGTTAGACGTCAATGCAATGTCGCGACGGGAGTTTTTTCTGTGTAGGACAAAAAATATATATAAATACAAAAGTCACAAGGTGACCGGAGGTAATTAATTACCTTGGAAAAGCTCAAGGTGACCGGAGGTAATTAATTACCTTGGAAGTTAAACCTATCATGTTCCTGCTGGTACTGTCAAGGTAAGTACTTGTATTGTCAAGATAAGTACTGGTCCTGTCAAGGTAAGTACTGGTACTGTCAAGGTAAGTACTGGTCCTGTCAAGGTAAGTACTGGTACTGTCAAGGTAAGTACTGGTACTGTCAAGATAAGTACTTGTACTGTCAAGGTAAGTACTTGTACTGTCAAGGTAAGTACTGATACTGTCAAGGTAAGTACTGGTCCTGTCAAGGTAAGTACTGGTACTGTCAAGGTGAGTACTGGTACTGTCAAGGTAAGTACTGGTACTGTCAAGATAAGTACTGGTACTGTTAAGGTACAGTGCTGGTACTGTCAAGGTAAGTACTGGTACTGTCAAGGTGAGTACTGGTACTGTCAAGGTAAGTACTGGTACTGTCAAGATAAGTACTGGTACTTTTAAGGTACAGTGCTGGTACTGTCAAGGTAAGTACTGGTACTGTTAAGGTACAGTGCTGGTACTGTCAAGGTAAGTACTGGTACTGTAATAATAATAATAATAATAATAATAATAATAATAATAATAATAATAATAATAATAATAATAATAATAACTGTGCTACTACTACTACTACTACTACTACTACTACTACTACTACTAATAATAATAATAATAATAATAATAATAATAATAATAATAATAATGAACCTTTTAGCTCAATTTACTCAATAAAATAACTAATAAAATAAAAAAAATCATCTTTTTTTGGCCTGTGAACATTATCATTTTATGTTATGTTTGAGTTGCAATCACGCAACTTGAATGCAACACACGCAATGAAATAATTTAAGGTAATCGTCAATGTTGATGTTTTTCTACTGGCTAAGAACGTGCTGGCAGTGTTACCCGGGAGGCTTAGTGAGGTTTTCATCACTTATCCTCAGGCGACTGATGAGAAATGTGTCTTGTGTATCTGGTAATGTTGCAGGTTGTGTTGGGTCAAGTGTGTAACACTGGGGGTCTCTGTTGACAGGTTGAGGATGTTTGAATGTTGCATACGTGTGTTGTTTATCCGCTTGTGTGTATTGCAATATGCAATAAAATGCAGGTGTGGGAAGGTTGAGGTGTGTGTGTGTATATGTGTGTGATGTGCATGTGTGTGTGTGTGTGTTTGTGTACACTCGTGTGTGTGTGTGTGTGTGTGTGTGTGCGTGCATGCCGCAGCAGAGTAATGGTGACATGACAGTATAAATGATCGTCCAAGGGTCTGAGCTGGTACCTATTATGGAACTGCCGCAGCCGCCACTCCTTCACCACACCGCAACTACGGCCGCAAGAAAGCCGCAACCACAAAGGGGAAAAACCATATCCACAATTCTCACAACACCAGAAGACTTGACGCTAAAGAAATTGGAGGAGAGACAATATTCCACCAGTCCAGTTCCGGTAATCCCGTTCCAGTGGACATGTTCCAGCAGTTTGGTTCCAGTGTTTCGGCTCCTTCGCCCGGTTCTAGTGCTCCTGTTTCAGCCTTGAGGTTTCAGCACCCTGGTTCTAGTGGTCTTGTTCCAGCCTTAAGGTTCCAGCAAACTGGTTCTAGTGGTCTCGTTCCAGTTTTGTCGTTCCAGCATCCTGTTTCTAGTGGTCTTGTTCCTGCCTTGAGGTTCCAGCACCCTGGTTCAAGAAGTCTTGTTCCAGCTTTGCGGTTCCAGCACCCTGGTTCTAGAAGTCTTGTTCCAGCCTTGAGGTTCCAGCACCCTGGTTCAAGAAGTCTTGTTCCAGCTTTGCGGTTCCAGCACCCTGGTTCTAGAAGTCTTGTTCCAGCTTTGCGGTTCCAGCACCCTGGTTCAAGAAGTCTTGTTCCAGCTTTGCGGTTCCAGCACCCTGGTCCTAGCAGTCTAGTTCCAGCTTTACAGTTCCAGTACCCTGCTTCCAGCAGACCATCTAAAGCTTCCCAGGTCCAACTATCTTGCTCAAGCTCTTTTAACTCAATATATCAACCCCGGCAGACCTCTTCCAGTGGCCTGCGTCCAGTCCGGTTCACTCGTGTTCACGAACTCACAAAATAGAAAAAAAATCGCAGATGGAAACAGCATCCAACAGGATATATATATATATATATATATATATATATATATATATATATATATATATATATATATATATATATATATATATATATATATATATATATATATATATATATATATTATATAATTACGCAAACGACCGAATTTTTTACAAAAATTATCTCTCAGATCAAAGGAGTCGAACTTACACACTCAGTCAATATTTCATTCCAGTTACACAGTCATATATCTGACTGTCTAAGGCCCAGGAATACACTGGCTTTGATTAGGAGAATTTGCTTTAATTGTGAGGCTAACTTGTGATAAGAAAAAAGGGCTGGATGACAAGATTAACGCTGCACAACGAGCTGTCTCTTTGAGAACGTAATTTTGAGTTTGTGTGAAACTCTACGGGCGTGGCGCGCCACGTTTCACATTGTTTATGAGAAAGGCTCGCGATTTAAGGCATTGGTGCTGCCCTTTCCTGGATCAAGACTGATTGAATCTCATTACCCAGGAGATGCACGACTCTTACGAGTTTAGAGAAGTCTTAAACCACCACCAACAAATAATCTTACACAGTCACTCAAATCTACTTTCATTCTCTTCCGCACCGACACAAAACACAGCTCTTCCATAGTACTTCATATTCATATCGTAACATTACGTTACGACACGGCTGCGGTGCGTCACGGTAATTACGTGTTTTTTTTTTTTACGTTGTTTCGGACTCGTAGTCCCGTAAATATCCCCAAAAGAATGCTGAGAAGTGCGCAACTTTCACGCTGTGGGTTTAGCAAAGAGATTTCCTCACCCGGTACGACAAGTCCCGCGCTAGTCGTAATAATAAGATCGTAGAATTACGACACCGGAAAGCAAGTGAACGGTTTTTTCCCAGACCAGTCCGTGTGGGACCTAGTGAAACCGGGACTCGTGGATCTTAACGAACCAGAACGCCACGAAACTTAATTAACCTGGGTGCTGTGGACCTTAATGACCCAGGACGCCATGGACCTTAATGAACCCGGGTGCTGTGGACCTTAATAAACCTGGGTGCTGTGGACCTTAATGAACCAGGACGCAATGGACCTTAATGAACCCGGGTGCTCTGGGTCTTAATGAACCCGGGTGCTGTGGACCTTAATGAACCACGACGCCATGGACCTTAATGAACCCGGGTGCTCTGGGTCTTAATGAACCCGGGTGCTCTGGGTCTTAATGAACCCGGGTGCTCTGGGTCTTAATGAACCCGGGTGCTGTGGACCTTAATGAACCCGGGCATCCAGCAGTCTTAGCGACGCCGGCTAGCCAGGAGTTATGTTAACCACGCTTGGAGGGACTTTAGTAACAATAACAACAGCAATTTGTCTGTAAGTCTTGTTTCCCACTGAAACTTTTCGATTAAATAAGAGTGAAGCTCTCACTCTCGTTTGTTCAGTTTTTTTATAGTGTGTGTGTGTGTGTGTGTTGTGTGTGTGTGTGTGTGTGTGTGTGTGTGTGTGTGTGTGTGTGTGTGTTGGCACTACCTGTGGGGGTGTGTGTTGGCACCAGTCGTGTAAGTGTGTGTGTTTTGGCACTGCTTTGTGTGTGTGTGTGTGTGTGTGTGTGTGTGCGTGGGTGTGGGTGTGTGTGTGTGTGTGTGCGCGTGGGTGTGGGTGTGTGTGTGTGTGTGTGCGCGTGGGTGTGGGTGTGTGTGTGTGTGCGCGTGGGTGTGGGTGTTGGTGTGTGTGTGCGCGTGGGTGTGGGTGTGGGTGTGTGTGTGTGCGTGGGTGTGGGTGTGGGTGTGTACTAGTCTATTTGTACTCACCTAGTTGTGGTTGCAGGGGTCGAGTAATAGCTCCTGGCACCGCCACTTCACTGGTCGCTACAAGGACCACTCTCTCCCTGCTCCGTGAGCTTCATCATACCTCTTCTTAAAGCTATGTATGTATCCTGCCTCCACTACATCACTCTCCAGATTGTTCCACTTCCTGACAACTCTATGGCTGAAGAAATACTTCCAAACATCCCTGTGACTCATCTGAGTCTTCAACTTCCATTTGTGACCCCTTGTTGCTGTGTCCCATCTCTGAAACATCCTGTCTCTATCCACCTTGTCAATTCCTCTCAGTATTTTATATATCGTTATCATATCCCCCCTATCCCTCCTGTCTTCCAGTGTCGATTGTGTATATGTGTGTGTTGATATATACATAACCCGATATATATAAACCTAAACGCTCTTAGAATGTACATAATGTCTATTGCTTTCAATATTTGTTGATCCCAGTAACAAGAGGTTTAGGTTAAAGCGAGTCAGTGCTGGTCTATATTTCACCACTAACGACGGCATATTAAATATTTCGTGTACCGTGGCTCTTTCTGTAATGGATTACAATACTCTGGCTCTCCCTCTCACTGCTACCTTCTGGGTAATGATTTTCAATAATTATATTTGCTGGGTTGTGTTCTCAAGCCTCATGCTACAGCACACTCGCTAATGTTAACACAGCGGGGGGTGTTCTCAAGCCTCGTGCTACAGCACACTCGCTAATAACACAGCGGGGGGAGGTGTTCTCAAGCCTCGTGCTACAGCACACTCGCTAATAACACAGCGGGGGGTTCTCAAGCCTCGTGCTACAGCACACTCGCTAATAACACAGCGGGGTGTTCTCAAGCCTCGTGCTACAGCACACTCGCTAATAACACAGCGGGGGGTGTTCTCAAACCTCGTGCTACAGCACACTCGCTAAGTTAACACAGCGGGGGTGTTCTCAAGCCTCATGCTACAGCACACTCGCTAATTTAACACAGCGGGGGGTGTTCTCAAACCTCGTGCTACAGCACACTCGCAATTAACACAGCGGGGGTTCTCAAGCCTCGTGCTACAGCACACTCGCTAATGTTAACACAGCGGGGGTGTTCTCAAACCTCGTGCTACAGCACACTCGCTAATGTTAACACAGCGGGGGTGTTCTCAAGCCTCATGCTACAGCACACTCGCTAATGTTAACACAGCGGGGGTGTTCTCAAGCCTCGTGCTACAGCACACTCGCTAATGTTAACACAGCGGGGGGTGTTCTCAAGCCTCATGCTACAGCACACTCGCTAATAACACAGCGGGGGTGTTCTCAAGCCTCGTGCTACAGCACACTCGCTAATTTTAACACAGCGGGGGTGTTCTCAAGCCTCGTGCTACAGCACACTCGCTAATTTAAAACAGCGGGGGGTTCTCAAGCCTCATGCTACAGCACACTCGCTAATGAACACAGCGGGGGTTTAAGCCTCGTGTCAGCACACTCCAATAACACAGCGAGGTTCACCTCGTGCTACAGCACACTCGCTAATTTAAAACAGCGGGGGTGTTCTCAAGCCTCGTGCTACAGCACACTCGCTAATTTTTTTTTTTTTTTTTTTTTTTTTTTTTTTTTTTTTTTTTTTTAACAGCGGAGTGTCTGTCATATTCACCACTGACGCTATTAAAATTTCGTCCGGGCCTTTTGTAAGGCTACAATACTCGGTCTCTCATGTCCTCTGGGTAAGATTCAATAATTAATTTGCGGGGTGTTCTCAAGCCTCATGCTACAGCACACTCGCTAATGTTAACACAGCGGGGGGTGTTCTCAAGCCTCGTGCTACAGCACACTCGCTAATAACACAGCGGGGGAGGTGTTCTCAAGCCTCGTGCTACAGCACACTCGCTAATAACACAGCGGGGGTTCTCAAGCCTCGTGCTACAGCACACTCGCTAATAACACAGCGGGGGTGTTCTCAAGCCTCGTGCTACAGCACACTCGCTAATGTTAACACAGCGGGGTGTTCTCAAGCCTCGTGCTACAGCACACTCGCTAATAACACAGCGGGGGTGTTCTCAAGCCTCGTGCTACAGCACACTCGCTAATAACACAGCGGGGGTTCTCAAGCCTCGTGCTACAGCACACTCGCTAATAACACAGCGGGGGGTGTTCTCAAGCCTCGTGCTACAGCACACTCGCTAATAACACAGCGGGGGGTGTTCTCAAGCCTCGTGCTACAGCACACTCGCTAATAACACAGCGGGGGTTCTCAAGCTCTGCTACAGCACACTCGACTAATAACACAGCGGGAGGTGTTCTCAAGCCTCGTGCTACAGCACACTCGCTAATAACACAGCGGGGTGTCTCAAGCCTCGTGCTACAGCACACTCGCTAATAACACAGCGGGGGGTGTTCTCAAGCCTCATGCTACAGCACACTCGCAATAACACAGCGGGAGGGGTTCTCAAGCCTCGTGCTACAGCACACTCGCTAATAACACAGCGGGTGTTCTCAACCTCGTGCTACAGCACACTCGCTAATAACACAGCGGGGGTGTTCTCAAGCTCATGCTACAGCACACTCGCTAATAACACAGCGGGGTTTCTCAAGCCTCGTGCTACAGCACACTCGCTAATAACACAGCGGGGGTGTTTTCAAGTCTCATGCTACAGCACACTCGCTAATAACACAGCGGGGGTTCTCAAGCCTCGTGCTACAGCACACTCGCTAATAACACAGCGGGGGTGTTCTCAAGCCTCGTGCTACAGCACACTCGCTAATAACACAGCGGGGGGTTCTCAAGCCTCGTGCTACAGCACACTCGCTAATAACACAGCGGGGTGTTCTCAAGCCTCATGCTACAGCACACTCGCTAATAACACAGCGGGGGGGTTCTCAAGCCTCGTGCTACAGCACACTCGCTAATAACACAGCGGGGGTGTTCTCAAGCCTCGTGCTACAGCACACTCGCTAATAACACAGCGGGGGTGTTCTCAAGCCTCGTGCTACAGCACACTCGCTAATAACACAGCGGGGGTGTTCTCAACCTCATGCTACAGCACACTCGCTAATAACACAGCGGGGAGGTTCTCAAGCCTCGTGCTACAGCACACTCGCTAATAACACAGCGGGGGGTGTTCTCAAGCTCATGCTACAGCACACTCGCTAATAACACAGCGGGGGGTGTTCTCAAGCCTCATGCTACAGCACACTCGCTAATAACACAGCGGGGGTGTTCTCAAGTCTCATGCTACAGCACACTCGCTAATAACACAGCGGGGGGTTCTCAAGCCTCGTGCTACAGCACACTCGCTAATAACACAGCGGGGGGGTTCTCAAACCTCGTGCTACAGCACACTCGCTAATGTTAACACAGCGGAGGGGGGGTGTTCTCAAACCTCGTGCTACAGCACACTCGCTAATGTTAACACAGCGGGGGGGGGTGTTCTCAAGGCTCATGTTACAGCACACTCGCTAATGTTAACACAGCGCGGGGGGTGTTCTCAAACCTCGTGCTACAGTACACTCGCTAATGTTAACACAGCGGGGGGGGTGTTCTCAAACCTCATGCTACAGCACACTCGCTAATGTTAACACAGCGGGGGGGAGTGTGTTCTCAAACCTCGTGCTACAGCACACTCGCTAATGTTAACACAGCGGGGGGGTGGAGTTGTCCATAAAATCCTTTTCTTTCATTTAATTTTTTTTCTGAAAGAGATATGTAAAAGCAGGTTTCTGTCTATTAGACCTAAGATGATAGTTATTGTATATAGCTTCGTGGTTGTCTGATCTATCTAACTTTTGCACGTATATGTCTAGTACTCTTTTAAACACAGTTAATATTCCAGATCATTACAAGTATTGGTCAACATATCCTGGGGACTTTTCCCATGCTATCATTTATTCTATCATGGATTACTTTAATGCCAACTACTGGCATCCAAAACACAATTCTTGGCGACCTTCCACAAGGAGAGGTGGAGCCACTAACATCTCTAGAGAATATAGTCGGACTTTGAACGAGGCCGTGATGGATTGGACTTAAAGATTTGGATATCCAATCCATCACATCCAATCCATAACATCCAGTCAAAATAAGATAATTGCCCTATCATATACAAGCAATTTTAATGCTCTATCTTTTATATTATTAGAGTAATAATTTTTCAAAATGGAAAAGGCACTTTGTGGACGCCCAGCGTTATATATATTCTGGACATGGTTACGACTCCTCCACTGGTATATATAAATAATTATATGTTATTTTCTTTTATCTATTGGTCATTTTCTTTTAAAATTATGAAGGTTCTATTTTCAGTTCTGTAAAAAACAAAAGCTGCTCTTGTTTTTTATTCTGTAAAATTTATTTGTTGTATTGTGTTTCTACTGTGACGTAAATTACATCATATAATAATAATAATAATAATAATAATAATAATAATAATAATAATAATCATAATAATAATAATAATAATAATAATAATAATAATAATAATAATAATAATAATAATATATTGATAATAGTAGCAGCAGCAGCAGCAGCAGCAGCAGTAGTAGTAGTAGTAGTAGTAGTAGTAGTAGTAGGTAGTAGTAGTAGTAGTAGTAGTAGTAGGTGAGCAGTAGTAGTAGTGAGAGTGAGTAGTAGGAGTAGTATGGTAGTAGGCGAGTGAGAGTAGTAGTAGCAGTAGAGTAGTGAGTGTAGTAGTAGTAGTAGTAGTAGTAGTGCAGAGTGCAGTAGCAGCAGCAGCAGTAGAGTAGTAGTAGTAGTAGTAGTAGTAGTAGTCAGTAGTAGTGAGTAGTAGTAGTAGTAGGTAGTAGTAGTAGTGTAGTAGTAGTAGTAGTCAGTAGTCGTAGTAGTAGTGTAGTAGCAGTAGGTAGTAGTAGCAGTAGTAGTAGTAGTAGCAGTGTAGTAGTAGTAGCAGTAGTGAGTAGAGGATGCAGTAGTAGTAGTAGTAGCAGTGTATGTAGTAGCAGTAGTAGTGTAGTAGTAGTATAGTAGTAGTAGTGTAGTAGGTAGTAGTAGTAGTGTAGTAGTAGTAGTAGGTAGTAGTAGTAGAGTAGGTAGTAGAGTAGAGTAAGTAGAGTGTAGTATAGTTAGGTGTAGTAATATTATTATTATTATTATTATTTACTATTATTATCATCATCATCATCATTATCATCATCATCATCATGATCATCATCATGATCATCATCATCATGATCATCATCATGATCATCATCATCATTATCATCAGCAGCATCATGATCATCATGATCATGATCATGATGATGATCATCATCATCATCATCATCATCATCATCATCATCATTACAATACCTTGACAGAAAAGGATCTCTAAGCAGCAACTTTATGTTTCAAATATTTCAAGGTAATAAAAACTTTAACAACCATAAAGCACTATGCACATATAAGCCTAACTGTACATTGTAATCATGTTCTGGAGTATACCTGGAGTATACCTGGAGCATACCTGGAGTATACCTGGAGTATACCTGGAGTATACCTGGAGCATACCTGGAGTATACCTGGAGTATACCTGGAGTATACCTGGAGTATACCTGGAGTATACCTGGAGCATACCTGGAGTATACCTGGAGCATACCTGGAGTATACCTGGAGTATACCTGGAGTATACCTGGAGCATACCTGGAGTATACCTGGAGTATACCTGGAGTATACCTGGAGTTAATACCTGGAGTATACCTGGAGCATACCTGGAGTATACCTGGCGAGCATACCTGGAGTATACCTGGAGTATACCTGAGAGTATACCTGGAGTATACCTGGAGTATACCTGGAGTATACCTGGAGTATACCTGGAGCATACCTGGAGTATACCTGGAGTATACCTGGAGTATACCTGGAGCATACCTGGAGTATACCTGGAGTATACCTGGAGTATACCTGGAGTATACCTGGAGTATACCTGGAGCATACCTGGAGTATACCTGGAGTATACCTGGAGTATACCTGGAGTATGTACCGGGGTAATCAGCGTCCCCCCGCGGCCCACTCCATGAAGAGGCCTCCCATCCAGTCACTTCAAATATTCAACATGACCTTCATGTCAATCAGCAACCTGCTATCCTTCGGGGTTTCTCATTGTACATAATTTTACCTACGCTGGAATGTACAGCTTGAGGCGCGGGTGTACAATAGGTCGGGTCAAGGACATAGACCACACCTTCTGTACATCATTCCTGAAGGTGACCTCCACTTTACCAGCCCCTAAATACAACAGACATTAAAAAGCTCTGTGTTGCTTTACCTGGGCTATTAATTGATTGGGAGGCTAATTAAGCTTAAATTTTATCGACAGCGCGAGGGCCATTAAGTTTGCATGTCACCTGTACACCACCAGTCAAAAATACGTATATCTCCAAGTGTATACATACACTGAGAGTCATACACCTTTCTGTGTACCAAGATAATCACTTATATATTGTTTTGATGTTATTTAGATTAAGCATTTATCTGATGTGATCATCAATAATAATAATAATCTTTATTTCTACAAGTACATGATACAACTTATACAGACCATAGCTGACATCAATGACATACTCTGTTATGCAGAGCATTTCCCGCAACTTAGGTTAATTTTGTTCCCCAGGATGCCACCCACACCAGTCGACTAACACCCAGGTACCTACTTGCTGACAGGTGAGCAAGGACAGCAGGTGTCCCTGCTCACCTGGTGCAAATCATCAATACATAAGACAATTCACTGCAGAATGCAAATAGTTTTTAAATCAATTACTATAAAAATATATATAATTCCGATCATACGACGGCATTTCTAATGTTATCCAAATTCCTAATTCTTAATTCTCGGTATTTATATAACGTCACAATTACTGTAAGTAATCTAGCTTTGAGAGATAACCAGAAAAAATGCTTCGACCAGGTTAGTTGCATAGTTATTCTCAGTGTTTGGAATTTATAGGGCCAAAAAAAAAAATTACGCCGTATAGGACGGTTCAAGTCACTCGCCCCGTAGCTGGGTTGGTAGCGCACTCAGCTCGCACATTAAGGTCTGTGGTTCGATCCCCGGTACGGCTGGAAACATTAGGACGTGTTTCCATAAGACACCTGTTGTCCTTGTTCACCTAGAAGTAAAATAGGTACCTGGGTGTTAGTCGACTGCTGTAGGTCGCATCCTTGGGACAAAACTGACCTAATTTACCCGAAATGCTCTGCATAACAAGAAGCTTTCTATATAATATGTCACTGATGTCAGCTATGGTCTGTATAAGTTGCATCACGTACTTGTAAAAATTAAGATTACTGTTATAATTTGTGGTCATTATTAAGTCTACGGGAAAACACCTCCCGTCTCCGCCAAGTCGATTTGCAATTATTGGAATTTGCTGTATACAAGGGAAAGGGAAGCACTCGTGTTTGATCTAAGGAAAAGAAGAATAGTACTCATTTCTGGTGTTTAGGAACAAGTACAAACATTGGGCGTGTTGCCTTGCACCTGCTGTCCATGTTCACCTAGCAGCAAGTAGGTACCTGGGTGTTAGTCACCTTGCACCTACTGTCCATGTTCACCTAGCAGCAAGTAGGTACCTGGGTGTTAGTCACCTTGCACCTGCTGTCACTGTTCACCTAGCAGCAAGTAGGTACCTGGGTGTTAGTCACCTTACACCTGCTGTCCATGTTCACCTAGCAGCAAGTAGGTACCTGGGTGTTAGTCACCTTGCACCTGCTGTCCATGTTCACCTAGCAGCAAGTAGGTACCTGGGTGTTAGTCACCTTTCACCTGCTGTCCATGTTCACCTAGCAGCAAGTAGGTACCTGGGTGTTAGTGGACTGGTGTGGGTCGCATCCTGGAACAAAATTAACCTAATTTTCCAGAAATGCTCTGCATAACCAGGGACTTTCTATATAGTATGTCATTGATGTCAGCTATGGTCTGTATAAGTTGTATCATGTACTTGTAGAAATAAAGATTGCTATTATTATTATTATTAATAGTAGTATTAGTATTAGTATTAGTATTAGTATCAGTATTATTTCAGTAGCATCAAGGAATACGTAGATTTCACGGGTGCACAGCTGGTGTCTCCTTCGTCTGTAAGAGGTACTTCAGACTTTACACGGTGGTAATTCAGAGTTTGAAGTAATCAGTCCCTCAACCTGCTACCCATGTCGTAGTCAGTAGGTACCTGAGTGTTAGTCGGCTGCTCTGGGTGGCACCCTGGGGAAGGGGATCCAAGAACCCCAGTGGAAATAAATCAGACACAGGAGGGGGGGGGGGCTTTATTCTGTCTTCACTGCTAGTACTACCAGTACTGACACTAGTACTACTACTACCACCACTGCCGCTACCACCACTACCACCACTGCCGCTACCACCACTACCACCACTGCCACTACCACCACTACCAGCGTCAAGGTACAGAAGAATAAAAACCATCGCATCAAACTATCAAGTTACCATCGCGTTGGTTCAAGTCATCTTCCCCTACGAAAACAAGTTTTAAGTTCAGTTTAAGCTGGTTTAACCAATTATACGTTTTTTTGACGTGCCAACTAGGTGAGATAGAAAAAAAAACAGAGACCTCAGATCGAATCCTCGCCTTCAAGGACAAGTCTAGATGGAGCTGGTGTGGGCAAGTCAGATTTCTTTGGGTCTCTGACTCTCTTTGCCTTTGTCCGTCTGTCTATCTCTCTCTCTCTCTCTCTCTCTCTCTCTCTCTCTCTCTCTCTCTCTCTCTCTCTCTCTCTCTCTCTCGTGCTAAATACAAGCAAAATCCAATTGACCTTTGCTTCTCCAGATTCTTGTCTTCCACACACGGGCCTGGTCGAATCCCCCCCCCCTCCTCAAAAAAAGTATATATATATATATATATATTGCATTCCACAAGAGGACAATCCAGGCGAGTCGGATTGTTTGAAGTTATCCATAATGTTTTTGTCTGTTTTGGAATTTAATGCGGGAAGCCCGGATGGAGGGGGGGATTTTTACAGCGGGATTTTCCCTCTCTCCTTCCCCTCCCCTCTTTCCTCCCCCTCCCCTTCTTTGTTCCCCTCTTTGAGGTTACTTGACGCAGGCAAAGGGGGATCGGGCTCTTGATCTGAGGGACTGGAGATTTTTTTTTTTAATTCCCCCAGTGCCTTGAGTCGAATCTGATTACTTTCCATTCCACCAATAATAATAAAAATAATATAATAATAATAATAATAATTAATAATAATAATAATAATAATAATAATAATAATAATAATAATAATAATAATAACAACAACAACAAAAATCATTATTATTATTATTATTTATATTATTATTATTATTATTATTATTATTATTATTATTATTATTATTATTATTATTACTTTATTATCATAGGGTGCCATGTACAGTGATAAAACTTGCACGTGTTTGTAAAACACACACACACTGATAAAGAATTCCAGGTCAGACAGATCTTGTCTCTGTGAGAGTCACGGAAGCTACATTGTCAATACTTCAGCTTTTATCATTATTGAATTCATGGGGAAGCGGTAAACCTACAGGGGAGATACAGCACCCGGGGAATTGGAGGCACTCTTGTTTGATCCAAGGAAGGGGAATTTAATATAGATATTTGTTAATTATAGAAAAATGGTAGTATAAGGGCAAGGTGTGTTTGTGTACTCACCTAATTGTGGTTGCAGGGGTCTAATCATAGCTCCTGGCACCGCCTCTTCACTGATCGCTACTAGGTTCACTCTCTCCCTGCTACATGAGCTTTATTATACCTCTTCTTAAAGCTATGAATATATGCTGCCTCCACTACATCACTCTCCACTTCCTGACAACTCTATGACTGAAGAAATACTTCCTAACATCCCTTTAACTCATCTGAGTCATCAACTTGCAGTTGCTACCCCTTGTTTCTGTGTCCCATCTCTGGAACATCCTGTCTCTGTCCACCTTGTCAATTCCTCGCAGTATTTTATATGTCGTTATCATGTCTTCCCTAACCCTCCTGTCCTACAGTGTCGTCAGGCCGATTTACCTTAACCTTTCTTCGTAGGATATTCCCCTTAGCTCTGGGACTAGTCTTGTTGCAAACCTTTGCACTTTCTCTAATTTCTTGACGTGCTTGACCAGATGTGGGTTCCAAACTGGTGCTGCATACTCCAGTATGGGCCTGACGTATATGGTGTACAGAGTCTTGAACGATTCTTTGCCGAGGTATCGGAACGCTATTCTCAGGTTTGCTAGGCGCCCATATGCTGCAGCAGTTATCTGATTGATGTGTGCCTCAGGAGATGTGCTCTGTATTATACTCACCCCAAGATCCTTTTCCTTGAGTCAGGTTTGCAGTTTTTGGCCACCTAGCCTATACTCTGTCTGCGGTCTTCTTTGTCCTTCCCCGATTTTCATGACTTTGCATTTGGCGGGGGTTAAATTCCAGGAGCCAGTTGCTGGACCAGGTGTCCAGCCTGTCCAGGTCTCTTTGTAGTCCTGCCTGATCCTTATCAGATTTGATTCTCCTCATTAACTTCACATCATCTGCAAACAGGGACACTTCTGAGTCTATCCCTTCCATCATGTCATTCACATATACCAAAAACATCACTGGTCCTAGGACTGACCTCTGTGGAACCCCGCTCGTCACAGGCGCCCACTCTGACACCTCGTCACGTACCATGACTCGTTGTTGCCTCCCTGTCAGGTATTATCTGATCCATTGCAGTGCCTTTCTTGTTATGCGTGCCTGATCCTCTAGCTTCTGTACTAATCTCTTGTGAGGAACTGTGTCGAAGGCCTTCTTCCAGTCCAAGAAAATGCAATCTACCCACCCCTCTCTCTCGTGTCTTACTTCCGTTACCTTGTCATAAAACTCGTAGGTTTTTGACACAGGATTTCCTTTTCCTGATCCTAACCTAACCAAACCTAACCTAACCTAGCCTAACCTAACCTAACCTAGCCTAACCAAACCTAACCTAACCTAACCTAGCCTAACCTAACCTAACATAACCAAACCTTACCTAACCTAACCTAACCTAGCCTAACCTAACCTAACATAACCAAACCTTACCTAACCTAACCTAACCTAACCTAACCTAGCCTAACCTAACCTAACATAACCAAACATTACCTAACCTAACCAAACCTAACCTAACCTAGCCTAACCAAACCTAACCTAACCTAACCTAGCCTAACCTAACCTAGCCTAACCAAACCTAACCTAACATAACCAAACCTTACCTAACCTAACCTAACCTAACCTAACCAAACCTAACCTAACATAACCTAGCCTAACCAAACCTAACCTAACCTAACCTAACCTAGCCTAACCTAACCTAACCTAACATAACCAAACCTTACCTAACCTAACCTAACCTAACCTAGCCTAACCTAACATAACCTAGGCCTAACCAACCTAACCTAACCTAACCTAACCTAACCTAACCTAACCTAACCTAACATAACCAACCTTACCTAACCTAACCTAACCTAACCTAGCCTAACCTAACATAACCTAGCCTAACCAAACCTAACCTAACCTAACCTAACCTAACCTAACCTAACCTAACCTAACCTAACCTAACCTAGCCTAACCTAACCTAACATAACCAAACCTTACCTAACCTAACCTAACCTAACCTAGCCTAACCTAACATAACATAACCTAGCCTAACCAAACCTAACCTAACCTAACCTAACCTAACCTAACCTAACCTAACCTAACCTAACCTAGCCTAACCTAACCTAACCTAACCAAACCTTACCTAACCTAACCTAACCTAACCTAACCTAACCTAACCTAGCCTAACCTAACATAACCTAGCCTAACCTAACCTAACCTAACCTAACCTAACCTAACCTAACCTAGCCTAACCTAACATAACCTAGCCTAACCTAACCTAACCTAACCTAGCCTAACCTAACCTAACCTAACCTAACCTACCCTTACCTAACCTAACCTAACATAACCTAACAGTCGAAATTTGGATCATTGAAGCTTAGTATTTACCTGGTGACGCAAATAAAGTAAACTGTGGTGTCTGGCACAAGGCACCACCTTCCTGTGTACGTCCAGGTCTCTTTGTAGTCCTGCCTGATCCTTATCAGATTTGATTCTCCTCATTAACTTCACATCATCTGCAAACAGGGACACTTCTGAGTCTATCCCTTCCATCATGTCATTCACATATACCAAAAACATCACTGGTCCTAGGACTGACCTCTGTGGAACCCCGCTCGTCACAGGCGCCCACTCTGACACCTCGTCACGTACCATGACTCGTTGTTGCCTCCCTGTCAGGTATTATCTGATCCATTGCAGTGCCTTTCTTGTTATGCGTGCCTGATCCTCTAGCTTCTGTACTAATCTCTTGTGAGGAACTGTGTCGAAGGCCTTCTTCCAGTCCAAGAAAATGCAATCTACCCACCCCTCTCTCTCGTGTCTTACTTCCGTTACCTTGTCATAAAACTCGTAGGTTTTTGACACAGGATTTCCTTTTCCTGATCCTAACCTAACCAAACCTAACCTAACCTAGCCTAACCTAACCTAACCTAGCCTAACCAAACCTAACCTAACCTAACCTAGCCTAACCTAACCTAACATAACCAAACCTTACCTAACCTAACCTAACCTAGCCTAACCTAACCTAACATAACCAAACCTTACCTAACCTAACCTAACCTAACCTAACCTAGCCTAACCTAACCTAACATAACCAAACATTACCTAACCTAACCAAACCTAACCTAACCTAGCCTAACCAAACCTAACCTAACCTAACCTAGCCTAACCTAACCTAGCCTAACCAAACCTAACCTAACATAACCAAACCTTACCTAACCTAACCTAACCTAACCTAACCAAACCTAACCTAACATAACCTAGCCTAACCAAACCTAACCTAACCTAACCTAACCTAGCCTAACCTAACCTAACATAACCAAACCTTACCTAACCTAACCTAACCTAACCTAGCCTAACCTAACATAACCTAGCCTAACCAAACCTAACCTAACCTAACCTAACCTAACCTAACCTAACCTAACCTAACATAACCAAACCTTACCTAACCTAACCTAACCTAACCTAGCCTAACCTAACATAACCTAGCCTAACCAAACCTAACCTAACCTAACCTAACCTAACCTAACCTAACCTAACCTAACCTAGCCTAACCTAACCTAACATAACCAAACCTTACCTAACCTAACCTAACCTAACCTAGCCTAACCTAACATAACCTAGCCTAACCAAACCTAACCTAACCTAACCTAACCTAACCTAACCTAACCTAACCTAACCTAGCCTAACCTAACCTAACATAACCAAACCTTACCTAACCTAACCTAACCTAACCTAACCTAACCTAGCCTAACCTAACATAACCTAGCCTAACCTAACCTAACCTAACCTAACCTAACCTAACCTAACCTAGCCTAACCTAACATAACCTAGCCTAACCTAACCTAACCTAACCTAGCCTAACCTAACCTAACCTAACCTAACCTAACCTAACCTTACCTAACCTAACCTAACATAACCTAACAGTCGAAATTTGGATCATTGAAGCTTAGTATTTACCTGGTGACGCAAATAAAGTAAACTGTGGTGTCTGGCACAAGGCACCACCTTCCTGTGTACGCCTTCAGGGCACTAGCGAGAGTACCATACAGGTAAGTACAGGTTGCTACACACACACATGGAAAGTACACATATGTAAGTGTAGGTGTATGTGTGTATATATGGGTACTTTCGCCTGGTGATTACTGGGGGGGTGACACACTCCCCCCACCCCCCTTGGTTTACTCTTTCCTCACTTTCTTCCCCCTCTCGCCCTTCCCCTCTCCCCTTTTCCCCTTCTTCCCCTCCCCCTCACACTACTAGCGTGCGTGTTGTTGGGCGTGGCTTCCCCTCCCATCCTCCCACCTCTCCCCTCACTCACCCCTACTACACTTTTCCACTCAGGAATTAACTCTCTCTCTCTCTCTCTCTCTCTCTCTCTCTCTCTCTCTCTCTCTCTTTCTATATATATATATATATATATATATATATATATATATACGTATATATATCGTGCCGAATAGGTAAAACTTGCGATTTTGGTTTAAATAGCAACGCTCTTCTTGCCGAATAAGGCAAGTATATAAGTCACCTCTACGGACATGTGTTGTACTTTCTACAAGATTGATGGACTGAACACATCGACTTCAGGCCGAGGGACTGATTACCTCAAACTCCTCCTCTCCTTACACCTTTTTACTTTGTATAGACTGATGAAGCCACTGTGTGGCGAAACGTTTCCTCAATAAAGATACCCAAGTGTTGCACATGTGTCTAATTTATAAGGCAAGCGAAAATTTGTGTATGCAATAATTTCGCAAAAATCATTCTGAACCTAACGAAAAAAATATATTTCATTGTGTTTGTTCATTATTAAATTATTGTAAACTTATCTAAAATATATTTAGTTGGATTAGGCTAAATTAAATTGCGCTTGTTATAATAAGGTTAGATAGGTTTTCTAAGGATCTTTTGGTACAAAATTATTAATTTTTTCATTAAAATAAATTAAAAAAAGATATATCTTTAAACGTATAAGAGAACATTTTAGAAAGGACTTAATTTTAAATGAGTTCTTGCTAATTGACAAGTTTTACCTATTCGGCACGACATAAATATATATATATATATATATATATATATATATATATATATATATATATATATATATATATATATATATATATATATATATATATATATATATATATATATAACAGTGTTAGTAGTGCAGGAAAAGGAAGCTGATATGTTATCTGTAATGTCGTGTTATCTTTGCAGTGGCTCGGGCAGCCTGATACAACTGGAGCAGCAGGTTGTTATAGTCTGCTATCCTGCCAGGTCTTGTGATACCTGAGTTATAACTCGCCTGGTCTACCAACACCAGATATTTGTCCTCTAATATATCTGTGTTTTTTTGCCTCACTATAAAAATTTCCTTCCTGTAAGATGAGAAAATAGGAATGGAGGAGCACTGCAGCAGGCCTACTGGCCCATACAAGGCAGGTCCTTCTCAAAATCCAATAATTTCCCCCTACGTATTTGTCCAACCCTTTCCCAAAGCTACCCAAGTATATTTGCTTCAATACTCGACTGAAGAAGCCTACTGTGTGGGCGAAACGTTTCGTAATAAAGATACCTAACTGTTGTACATGTGTCTTACCTAACAATACCACAGGTACCGAAGATTAAGACAGATGTGCAACTTGGAGCTGAACACTTTTCCAGGCTGAGGGACTGACCCCCTCAAATACTTTAACTACTACAGCTGCTCTCTCTCTACATTTGACTGAAGAAGCCTACTCAAACCCAGGGAGAGAGAGGCCCTAGTAGCGACCAGTGAAGAGGCGGGGCCAGGAGCTATGACTCATCCCCTGCAACCACAATTAGGCGAGTACAGGAACACAGAAGTAGTGAGTCTCTGAAAAAAATAAAGGAATTAGCAGAACGTTAGACAGACGATAGAGATTTATATGTGGTTAGTTAAGACTGATGACACCTGGGGCTGGATGAGTTGTCTGCGATGAGCAAGGCTGATGAGTTGAACATTAAGAGGAAACGTTTCGCCACACAGTGGCTTCATCAGTCCAATACACAGAAGAATGGTGAAGATCAGAAGGAGTTTGAGGTAATCAGTCCCTGAGCCTGGAGTCGATGTTATCAGTGCATCAATCTTGGTCTGTTCAACTCTGTCTCAACACTTCCATCAATGACTTTATTAGAGGATTTATTTTTGGGCCTTTTTATTGATTTTCAATTTATGTAGGACTACAGTATGCCTACTGTATTTCTTGCATGACTGGAAGAAATACAATTATTTCATTATTATTATTATTATTATTATTATTATTATTATTATTATTATTACATGTTTTTCATTATTATTATTATTATTATTATTATTATTATTATTATTATTATTATTATTATTATTATTATTATTATTATTATTATTATTATAACTATTAGTAGTAGTAGTAGTTGTACTGTAATTACAATTATTATTATTTTTATTATTATTTCTATTATTATTAATATTATTATTATTATTATTATTATAATTATTATTATTATTTTCCACAATTTCCTCGATGTTTCGGTTCCACCCACGACCATTATCAAGTTTCAATTTTACAATGGTCCAGGGCAGAGAGAAACGCCATTTAAAAATATATTATAATTTCTGATTGTATATTGTACAGAGTGTTGCAAATTAATTGACACAATTTCAAAGCAAATTGCTATGTAATTGGGTCCATAAATTTAAAACAGCCATTGTTCCAACTACGATACTGTTAGTCAATTTAAAAAAAATTTACGTCTCCCCAGCAATTGGATTTCTTAAATTTCTTCGTTAAAAGACATTTCGCTTCGCGTGGGGATTTATCTAGACCTAGTGCGGCCTCAAGTGTGGGCGAAACGTCGTTTTGTATAGGTGCTGATTTGCTATAGGTTTTAAATTGCCTTGTAGTGTGTGTTAAGCGTAAGCTGGTAACACTGGTTTGTGGTACCACCGGGTTTGTAACTCCTTTCTCTTAGGTCAAGGTGAGTGAGGAGTCGAACTGAGGTGTGTTTGTACAGGTTTGACCGGGACACACACACACACACACACACACACACACACCACACCACACAAACACACACTACCTACTGCCACCATCCACCCACAACCACCATCCACCCACAATCACCATCCACCCACAATCACCATCCACCCACAACCACCATCCACCCACAATCACCATCCACCCACAACCACCATCTACCCACAACCACCATCCACCCACAATCACCATCCACCCACAACCACCATCTACCCACAACCACCATCCACCCACAATCACCATCCACCCACAACCACCATCCACCCACAACCACCATCCACCCACAATCACCATTCACTCACAATCACCATCCAGATTCCAGTCAATACTCCCTACTTCCCCTTTCGTACTCTAGGTCACTCTCTTCCTCAACCCCCATCTCTTTCCATCCCCTCCCGCCCCACCATCCCCCCACCCACACCCTCCCCCTCCCTTACAATCCCCCACCCTCTAACCACGTACGATAAGAAAACCCATTCACCAGAGCTGACCTTAAAAGCCTCAACTGTCCTCTTCAGATAACATATGAATATATATATATATATATATATATATATATATATATATATATATATATATATATATATATATATATTAATAATCTTTGATATTAAGAAAAAACATTGTTAATAATAAGAGGAAAGCGAATCAGTAATGCAAGAAAATCATATATTTTTAAATACAAAAAAGTCAGGTCTGGCTGGAGAAATATTTCGACCAGGTTTTCAATATTTCGCTTTCAAAATCAATAATATATTTGTTTGTTCATCCTCCACGTGGAGTGCTTCTAATGACACTTTTTTGGGTTTATTGCTGGAGGTTATGATATTGCAATATTGCAATGGTGTGGGAAAGAGTGTGTTGTGACCTGAGTGTGTGTGTGTGTGTGTGTATTTGTGTGTGTGTGTGTATTTGTGTGTGTGTTATTGTGCAATAACTCAAGAATGATTCCTCTGGTAGACTTCAAACCTTAAAATGCCTGTATATCATACCTAAATGTTTAGATATTTAACTGTGTTAGAAATTAATGCCGGGTTTTACTGTATTTATCCATAGGTCTTTTGTGTATCCATATGTTCTTGTGCTGCCATCCACAGGATGGATACCAGCCACTACCATCCACAGGATGGATACCAGCCACTACCATCCACAGGATGGATACCAGCCACTACCATCCACAGGATGGATACCAGCCACTACCATCCACAGGATGGATAGCCACAAAACCATCTCACAGGATGGATAATGCACAGCCACTACCATCCACAGGATGATATGAGTCACAATAAACTAGTCACTACCATCCACAGGATGGATATGATGTGCACAATAAACTAGTCACTACCATCCACAGGATGGATATGATGTGCACAATAAACTAGCCACTACCATCCACAGGATAGATATGAAGTGCACAATAAACTAGTCACTACCATCCACAGGATGGATATGAGGTGCACAATAAACTAGCCACTACCATCCACAGGATGGATATGATGTGCACAATAAACTAGCACACTACCGCATCCACAGGATAGGATATGAGGTACACACACTAAACTAGGCCACTACCATCCACAGGATGGATATGAGGTATACAATAAACTAGCCACTACCATCCACAGGATAGATATGAGGTGCACAATAAACTAGCCACTACCATCCACAGGATAGATATGAGGTACACAATAAACTAGCCACTACCATCCACAGGATGGATGTGAGGTATACAATAAACTAGCCACTACCATCCACAGGATAGATATGAGGTGCACAGTAAACCAGCCACTACCATCCACAGGATAGATATGAGGTGCACAATAAACTAGCCATTACCATCCACAGGATGGATATGAAGGGGAAAACACAATAAACCAGCACTACCATCCACAGGATGGATATGAGGTACACAATAAACTAGCCACTACCATCCACAGGATGGATATGAGGTACACAATAAACTAGCCACTACCATCCACAGGATGGATATGAGGTACACAATAAACTAGCCACTACCATCCACAGGATGGATATGAGGTACACAATAAACTAGCCACTACCATCCACAGGATGGATATGAGGTACACAATAAACTAGCCACTACCATCCACAGGATGGATATGAGGTACACAATAAACTAGCCACTACCATCCACAGGATGGATATGAGTACACAATAAACTAGCCACTACCATCCACAGGATGGATATGAGGTACACAATAAACTAGCCACTACCATCCACAGGATGGATATGAGGTGCACAATAAACTAGCCACTACCATCCACAGGATGGATATGAGGTACACAATAAACTAGCCACTACCATCCACAGGATGGATATGAGGTGCACAATAAACTAGCCACTACCATCCACAGGATGGATATGAGGTACACAATAAACTAGCCACTACCATCCACAGGATGGATATGAGGTACACAATAAACTAGCCACTACCATCCACAGGATGGATATGAGGTGCACAATAAACTAGCCACTACCATCCACAGGATGGATATGAGGTACACAATAAACTAGCCACTACCATCCACAGGATGGATATGAGGTACACAATAAACTAGCCACTACCATCCACAGGATGGATATGAGGTGCACAATAAACTAGCCACTACCATCCACAGGATGGATATGAGGTACACAATAAACTAGCCACTACCATCCACAGGATGATACACGAGGTAGACAATAACCCAGACGGACCTAGGATTTATAACATACCGAGATTCCAGTTAAGGCAACTCACTTCAACCCAAATGCAACAAATTTACATATATTTACAGCTTCAGAGGCTTACCCTGTTGCAAGTACCTTTGTAAGTGCCGGAATTATGCATTCTCACCCCGACCTTACACCGTCTGGAGCTTCTTCCGGAGGTATTCACAGCGAAGGTAAGTTTGTCTCCTGACCTTCGTAATGTATTTGCTTTACTAACACTGTGTCATGACATCTGTACCTTCTGTTCTGCCTTCTGGCCCAAACATACGTTTATGATCCTCTTCCTGACGCGCCTTAATAATAATAATCTTTATTTTTACAAGTACATGTACAAGGTATACAGGACTAGCTGACATCAATGCCATACCTCTCTCTTTTTCTCTCTCTCTCTGTCTTTCTCTGTCTTTCTGTCTTTGTCTGTCTCTCTCTCTCACTATCTCTCTCTCTCTACTCCACAGTAGGTGGTCAGGCCTCAAACACCATTTATTATACAGCAATAAAGGAGTGGAACAGACTGCCTGCACTTGTCAAAGCCTGTCCTAATATTAGCCAGTTCAGGAAGAGAGCTAAAAGGTACCTAATGAATGTAGCGACAGAAAGGGAGATTTCTTGTATAGCTAACATGCAAGTACCTATTACTGTAACATTCATTGGTGGAGTAAAAGAACTTCCTGTGATCGTAATTGCCTGGACCTCCTCCTCGTTTCTGCAACATTGCAAGCTCCTGATGATGTGTCTATTGCAACGCGAAAGGCCTAGATCTATCGCATATATACATAAATAATGTTATGTGTGTGTTTATCATTCATCTACTTAATTCCTTCTTCCTAAATAACTGAATAATTAGAGATAATTACTCCAGGATATTAGCCTTGTAATTTAAATAATAAATGACATCAATGTGTATCTGGCAACCCTCCCCTCCATACACGCTCAAACAACCAGGTTGTTTGTGCTCTCTCTCACTCTCACACTTTGTGTTCATTTCCTGCCTCAGAGGAAGAGGCAGGAGGAATGTGCCTCAGAGCCCGGTGGTAATGAGTTCCTCTCAGGACCCGGGTTCGACTCCCAGGAGGGGCGAGAAGAGGAAATTCTGTTTGCAATATTCTTAGTAAATGTGTGTGTGTGTGTGTGTGTGTGTGTACTCACCTAGTTGTACTCACCTAGTTGTGGTTGCAGGGGTCGAGTCATAGCTCCTGGCCCCGCCTCTTCACTGGCCGCTACTGTGTGTGTGTGTATATATATATATATATATATATATATATATATATATATATATATATATATATATATATATATAATAATAATAATAATAATAAAAAGTAAAATATATTTTTTTAATAAAAATAATAATAGCAACAATAATAATAATAATAATTGCAACAACAACAATAATAATAACAATAATAATAATAATAATAATTACAGCAATAACAATAATAATATACTAATTACTGACTATAATTCAAGACAAGGTATATATTAATGCAGTACACTTTACGTGTCCTGATATCAGGTGTCCACTGTACCTAAGGCCCCTTAATCATTCTTGAAAAAATTAGCATGTCATTCTAGCTCCAAAGAATGTTGTTATGGGTGTGGGAAGGGTGACTTTATGGGGTCGTTTGGGGGCTGGAATGGGAATGGTAGGAGAGGGGAAGGGAGATTTGGAATGACGCGGGGAGCAAGAATGCTTATGAAATTCACTCTCTTAGTAATAAGTCCTTCTATAATATCTTCTATAACCTAGCACTGCTATCTTCTATACCCTCGCATTGCTACAAACCCTGACACTGGGGAGTCAGTGGCGGGTCACCACAAGGAGACAACCCTGGGCAGGACCCGTCCTGGGAAACCAAAATATGATTGAATGAATTTACCCAGATGGACCTATTTGTGGCTTGATAAATCCCACTATATGGGCGAAACGTTGTCAACAAAGAATCTCATTATACTGCATCTGTGTATATTTTTTCCAATTACTGTCCGTCTTGAAGGACGAGGTGTTGTGTGTCAGGGAGAAAGTGACCACGGAAGCAGTGTGGAGAGAAGTCGGATAATGTGTGATTCCGAACATGTAGTGAAAGTGACGTTCTTTATGTACCTGAGGGCGAAACCAATATAGAGGCACCTAGAGAGAGTAGTGGAGAAGGCAGTACACGAATGGGCTGGGCGGATATTTTTGTTAGTGGGTTTGGATGTGGCAAGGATCTGCTTAGTATAGGCCAGTAGGCCTCCTGCAGTGCTCCGCCTTTCTTATAAGAATGGAGGAACACTGCAGCTGAGGGACTGAGCACTGACTCCAGGCTGAGGGACTGATTACCTCAAACTCTCCATCTTCCCTCTTTCTCCGTATTTAACTGAAGAAGCCTACTGTGTAGGCGAAAAGTTTCAACAATGAAGATACCTAACTATTGCACAAGTGTCTTAATCAACAGAAGTGAGTAAACATGACCCTGTGAAGTGCAACATTCTCTCCCACCTCCAGGACTCAAGTCCTGCCGACCATCACGTAAAATGTAACTGCATGAATCTATAAGAACAGAATAACCAAGAGGATGTATAAATCAAGGTCGTCAAGGTAAGCGTTGGAGGGAGGGGGGGTAAAGCAGGTTTTGTGTGCTATGGGCTTGAACATCTAGCAGGCTTAAGTGACCGTGCTAGATCAGAGTAGAGACAAGTTGCTTTCATGGACTGACGTGCTGTTGGAGTGTGAGCGAGGTAACATTTATGAAGGGATTAAAGGAATCCGGTAGCCGGACTTGAGTCCTGGAGGTGGGTAGTACAGTGCCGGCACTCTGAAGGAGGGGTGTTCAGTTTTATAACTGTAGAGTAAGTGCGCCTCTGGCAAGACAGTGATGGAGGGACTTTTAATGGTGCAAATCACACCAAAACCTCTTTACTTTCCTTCTCCTAAGTGCTATCTGTGTAATAATAATAATAATAATAATAATAATAATAATAATAATAATAATAATAATAATAATAATAATAATAATAATAATTTTAGACCTGGTATCTGGTTGCCTTCTTGCCACTGAGGCGGATCTTGATTCAAGGAACTGGAGCTAGGCTGAACACTTCGTTTTTGCTATTTCTTGATGGTTATAGTCATGGGGGAACGCTAAATCCGTAGGGGTGACGCAACACTGCTAGTTAGGTAAGAAACATCGTAAGACATAAGTCAACGTAGATCTCTCTTAGTGTGTGTGTGTGTGTACTCACCTAGTTGTGGTTGCAGGGGTCGAGACTCAGCTCCTGGCCCCGTGTGTGTGTGTACTCACATAATTGTAGTTGCAGGGGTCGAGACTCAGCTCCTGGCCCCGCCTCTTTACTGATCGCTACTGGGTCCCCTCTCTCCCTGCTCCATGAGCTTTATCATACCTCGTCTTAAAGCTATGTGTATGGTTCCTGGCTCCACTACATCACTTGCTGGACTATTCCACTTCCTGACAACTCTATGGCTGAAGAAATACTTCCTAACATCCCTTTGACTCATCTGAGTCTTCAACTTCCAATTGTGACGCCTTGTTTCTGTGTCCCCTCTCTGGAACATCCTGTGTGTGTGTGTGTGTGTGTGTGTGTGTATGTGTGGTGGAGTGTAGTGGACTGGTAGTGGACTGGTAGTGGACTGGTAGTGGACTGGTAGTAGACTGGTAGTGGACTGGTAGTGGACTGGTAGTAGGCTGGTAGTAGACTGGTAGTGGACTGGTAGTGGACTGGTAGTGGACTGGTAGTGGACTGGTAATAGACTGGTAGTGAACTGGTAGTGACTGGTAGTGACTGGTAGTGGACTGGTAGTAGGCTGGCAGTAGACTGGTAGTGGACTGGTAGTGGACTGGTAGTGGACTGGTAGTGGACTGGTAATAGACTGGTAGTGAACTGGTAGTAGACTGATAGTGGACTGATAGTGGAATGATAGTGGACTGGTAGGGGACTAGTAGTGGACTGTTAGTGGACTGATAATAGACTGGTAATAGACTGGTAGTGGACTGGTAGGTAGACTGGTAGTGGATTTGTAGTGGACTGGTAATAGACTGGTAGTGGACTGGTAATAGACTGGTAGTGGACTGGTAGGTAGACTGGTAGTGGACTGGTATACAAGGTCACCTGCCTCCAATCTTTGTAAGTCATTTACCATCTCTGGCCGGCCATTGGATGGCCAGGCCAAGGCCATTTTATGACCAGTCCTTCATTTCAACTTAGTTAAGACGAGGGACGCAGAACTACCTTCACTAGGGACGCAGAACTACCTTCACTAGGGACGCAGAACTACCTTCACTAGGGACGCAGAACTACCTTCACTAGTGTCGCAGAACTACCTTCACGAGGGACGCAGAACTACCTTCACGAGGGACGCAGAACTACCTTCACGAGGGACGCAGAATTACCTTCACGAGGGACGCAGAACTACCTTCACGAGGGACGCAGAACTACCTTCACTAGGGACGCAGAACTACCTTCACGAGGGACGCAGAACTACCTTCACGAGGGACGCAGAACTACCTTCACGAGGGACGCAGAACTACCTTCACGAGGGACGCAGAACTACCTTCACGAGGGACGCAGAACTACCTTCACAAGGGACGCAGAACTACCTTCACTAGGGACGCAGAACTACCTTCACTAGGGACGCAGAACTACCTTCACTAGGGACGCAGAACTACCTTCACTAGGGACGCAGAACTACCTTCACGAGGGACGCAGAACACTTCACGAGGGACGCAGAACTACCTTCACTAGGGACGCAGAACTACCTTCACTAGGGACGCTGAACTACCTTCACTAGGGACGCAGAACTACCTTCACTAGGGACGCAGAACTACCTTCACTAGGGACGCAGAACTACCTTCACTAGGGACGCAGAACTACCTTCACGAGGGACGCAGAACTACCTTCACTAGGGACGCAGAACTACCTTCACTAGGGACGCAGAACTACCTTCACTAGGGACGCAGAACTACCTTCACGAGGGACGCAGAACTACCTTCACTAGGGACGCAGAACTACCTTCACTAGGGACGCAGAACTACCTTCACTAGGGACGCAGAACTACCTTCACTAGGGACGCAGAACTACCTTCACTAGGGACGCAGAACTACCTTCACTAGGGACGCAGAACTACCTTCACTAGGGACGCAGAACTACCTTCAATAGGGACGCAGAACTACCTTCACTAGGGACGCAGAACTACCTTCACTAGGGACGCAGAACTACCTTCACTAGGGACGCAGAACTACCTTCACTAGGGACGCAGAACTACCTTCACGAGGGACGCAGAACTACCTTCACTAGGGACGCAGAACTACCTTCACTAGGGACGCAGAACTACCTTCACTAGGGACGCAGAACTACCTTCACTAGGGACGCAGAACTACCTTCACTAGGGACGCAGAACTACCTTCACTAGGGACGCAGAACTACCTTCACTAGGGACGCAGAACTACCTTCACGAGGGACGCAGAACTACCTTCACGAGGGACGCAGAACTACCTTCACTAGAGACGCAGAACTACCTTCACTAGGGACGCAGAACTACCTTCACTAGGGAAGCAGAACTCACTTCACAAGAGACGCAGAACTACCTTACTAGGGACGCAGAACTACCTTCACGAGGGACGCAGAACTACCTTCACTAGGGACGCAGAACTACCTTCACTAGGACGTAGAACTACCTTCACTAGGGACGCAGAACTACCTTCACAAGGGACGCAGAACTACCTTCACGAGGGACGCAGAACTACCTTCACTAGGGACGAGAACTACCTTCACTAGGGACGCAGAACTACCTTCACTAGGGACGCAGAACTACCTTCACGAGGGACGCAGAACTACCTTCACTAGGGACGCAGAACTACCTTCACGAGGGACGCAGAACTACCTTCACTAGGGACGCAGAACTACCTTCACTAGGGACGCAGAACTACCTTACTAGGGACGCAGAACTACCTTCACGAGGGACGCAGAACTACCTTCACTAGGGACGCAGAACTACCTTCACTAGGGACGTAGAACTACCTTCACTAGGGACGCAGAACTACCTTCACAAGGGACGCAGAACTACCTTCACGAGGGACGCAGAACTACCTTCACTAGGGACGCAGAACTACCTTCACTAGGGACGCAGAACTACCTTCACGAGGGACGCAGAACTACCTTTACTAGGGACGCAGAACTACCTTCACGAGGGACGCAGAACTACCTTCACTAGGGACGCAGAACTACCTTCACTAGGGACGCAGAACTACCCTCCTAAGACCCATCTAGACTGGTGATACGACCATCACCTTCGTTCACACAACTGTTAGTATCCGCAGCTTGCAGCGTATGCACCACAACCCTCTTGATCAGGAACTGTATATGGGAATCTGTCCAGTTCCCTCTTGCAGATAGCCAGGGGTTTGTTGATCCCCCTTATGAATGGAAGAAGGGTGTTGAAGAGTCGTGGTCCCCTAACACTTATTGAGTTCTCTTTCAGATTACTCATCGCTCCCCTGGTGTTTATTGGAGGTATCCTGCACCGTCTGTCAAGTGTGTAGGTTTGGTATCAGTCCCTCCAGTAACTTCCAGGTGGAAATTATGATATATCTTTCTCGTCTACATTTTTTAACATGGAGAAGGTCATCACTGGCTTGACATCACTTGTTTTGAAGGTTCTAGTTATCCAGCCTATCGTTTTTCTTGCAGTTGCAAAAATAACGTGGTTGTGAGTCATGAACTTGAGATCTGACATTGTTACTCCCAGGTCTCTCACATCTGACTTCCGTTCCGTTCTAGGAAAAACTTGTGCTCCTTGACACTCATCTTAACATTCACATTTCCAAAATACCTGACCATTTCTGACCGGGACTACATTTTAGAATGCCTTTGAACCGGCACTGAAATATCCGAATTTGCTGCTGTCTACACGATACAGTAGACCATAATGGTTAATCATAACCATGACTTTTAAAGGGGTGGAGGGGTAAGCCAATGGAAGGCTTCGGTCAGATGACCAAAAGGTCCAGCTGTGGGTCATCATCTGACTAAGACCTTCCTATCAAGACGATCGAGGCTGGAACGCCTTCTCTGGCCCTACCACTTAACCGATCTGTACAACACATCCATCACTAATTATGGACGTGACCAAGGACCCCAATGGAAATATAAGGATCCCAATGGAAATACAAGGACTCAATGGAAATACAAGGACTCCAATGGAAATACAAGGATCCCAATGGAAATACAAGGACTCCAATGGAAATACAAGGATCCCAATGGAAATACAAGGACCCCAATGGAAATACATGGACCCCAATTGAAATACAAGGACCCCAATGAAAATAAGTCACTGACTTTTTTTGGTTATCCTAGATAATTTACACTATGTATGATAGTTGTATTTATGTGTATCTGTGCCTAAATAAACTTACATAGTGCAAAGTGACACGAGGCCTGGTCACGGGCCGGGTCGCGGGGGCGCTGACCCCCGCTGACCCCCCTGCTGTCGTCAGTCACAGCAGGACTCCCTTCCCCAGTGAGGGAGAAACATCTAGTACAGCCTTCGCTGCAGATAGATTATTAGTTACTCTCACTTCTAGATTGAGAGGTGTTCCTCTTTCCCAAGGGCGCCCGTAGCTCGATTGGTAGCGCATACAGTTCACACACTGAGGTCCGTGGTTCGATTCTCTGTACGGGTGGAAACATTAGAACGTGTTTCCTTAAGACACCTGCTGTTCCTGTTCACCTATCAGTAAAGTAGGTACTTGGGTGTTAGTCGACTGGTGTGGGTTGCATCCTGGGGACAACACTCAAATAATTTGCTGGAAATGCTCTGGAAAACAAGAGGCTTTCTATATAGTAGTATGTTACTGATGTCAGCTATGGTCTGTATAAGTTGTATCGTGTACTTGTGGAAACAAAGATTATTATTATTATTATTAAGGGTGCCCGCCTCTCATACGTCTGCACGATGTTCTTGTATGTGGTCCAGGCCACACCGCTTCGAAGCTCCGGCTTCCTTTACTGAGTCCGACTGTCCCGTGGCTTGGTTGGCAGAGCACTCGCCTCAAACACTGAGTGTCTGTGGTTCAACCCCCGGCACGGGTGGAAATGTTGGGCGTGTTTCCTTAAACCTGTTGTCACTGTTCACCTAGCAGTAAGTAGGTACCTGGGTGTTAGGTGACTGGTGTGGGTGGCATCCTGGGGGACAAGATTGAAGGATCACAATGGGAAATAAGACAGACAGTCCTTGATGACGCACTGATTTTCTTGGGTTACCCTGGGTGGTTAACCCTCCCCCTGGTTACCCTGGGTGGTTAACCCTCCCCCTGGTTACCCTGGGTGGTTAACCCTCCCCCGGGTTACCCTGGATGGCTAACCCTCCCCCGGATTACCCTGGGTGGTTATCCCTCCCCCGGGTTACCCTGGGTGGCTAACCCTCCCTACCCCGGGTAATCCTGGATGGTTAACCCTCCCCCGGGTTACCCTGGGTGGCTAACCCTCCCTACCCCGGGTAATCCAGGGTGGCTAACTCTCCCTCCCATGGGGTTAAAAACCCCAACTAATCTTATCTTATCTTAACACTTCACAGCCATACGATTGCATCCGACACATGTTCTGCTGATAGACTAGTGTCGCGCCTAATACACCGACACTCGCGCCCCAGATGATGGCCTGATAGCACGAGACGACGCCTTGTATTTCAAGGACATCTTGAGGAAACACGTGGCTTCCGGAACAGTAATGTATACAGCAGGTAGCTACTTGCTCCGTTGCGGTTATTCGCGGTTTAACACCTGGCAAGTATCCATACCTTGATCTACCTGTAGCGTTTGAAAATATACCGAGTAACTAATCTGAGCCAAAAATCCCCGGCAGATAGGTTCTAAACGTCGCTCACTATGGGTTCAACAGCCTCACCCGTTGTGATGTTTGTTGTGATCGTGTTATTAAGATGTGGCGAATTTAAAAACGTCTTCCGAGCAGCTCAGTGTGTATGAATGATCTATGTACATCTGGATATCTTTATGTGTAGACGTTTCGCCCTCCAGTGGCTTTATCAATGCAATTTCAAGGACATAATTGGAAGACAGTAGAACTATATACAAAAGATGAGGTAATCAATCCCTCAGTCTTAGAGTTGGTAGAGAGTACCGTAGTCTTCAAGACTACCCACTACCACTACGGCGAAACGTCTGCAATACAGATACCCAGATGTTGCACATGTGTCTAGTCTTCATAAATTATTTATAACTGGATAATACATACCCACACTTCTTGGGAATAAATCTGATGCCCTACCAGTTACCAGTCACTGTATGATCCCAGTAAGTCTAGCACTTCCCCACTTCCTCCCATATCTCTCACTCCAGTTATGGCCAGCTGACATAATTACTCCCAGGTCTTTCACGTGTTCCATTCGTTCTATTTGATGATCCTCTTGAGTTTTGTATACAGTGTCCCATTTGAGTTACTCATTCTTTCCATATGTAATCAGCTGGAACTTGACATCATTGAACGTCATGTTCTTCACAGCCCACTGGAAAATCCTGGAATTTTTCAGTGTCTTCTATCTAAGTGACTTTAATGCTTGTTTTAGTGTCATCCGCAAATAATGATACAAAACTGTGACTGGTGTTTTTATCTGTCTGTTTTGAGGATAAGAAACAGCAGAGGTTCCAGGACAGTGCCTTGGGGAACTGATCTTTTTACCTCCCTGATGCTGGATTTTGCTCAGTTTACGACTGTTCTTCGTGTTCTTAGCTGCGAGTTGCTGACGGTAATGAAAATAGAGACTATACCTGGCAGAACAGTCTTCCACTGGGCACCAGTCCAATGTCTAGATGCAACTCCCTAAGTCCCTTTCCCACTCCCGGGTAACATGTCCCTCTCCCACTCCCGGGTAACATGTCCCTCTCCCACTCCCGGGTAACATGTCCCTCTCCCACTCCCGGGTAACATGGGGAGTGGCTGGGTAAGTAGAAGCTGCCCAAAGTGAGTAGGCAGATCTACTACACTGTTTTTACAGCTTTTAATGTTCACATTCCCCCTCAAAGTGCAGTGTAGTGTGGATAAGTTGTCAGTGAGGAGCCTCAGGTAAGTTGACCTTGCATTAGCTTCGCGATGACGCTCGTTTGTGTCTGTATTTGAGTCAGCAAGTTACCACACAACAACACTAGACCTGTTGCATACCTCCCTAATTACCCCTCAAAAAGCCTTTCATTGAACTCTGGCGACACAAAATGTATTTGAGCCATGTGCTTCAGCTGCTAAACAGGTTTTTTAAGCATGCAATGGTTTTTTTTTCAAAGCGGGGGGTTTATTGAGTAACTGGCGACACAGGAGGGCCTTGCCGAGGCAGGGAGAAGGGCGATGAGTGAGCAGCAGAGGCAGCAAGCAGAGTCAGTGTACGGCGGTCCACCGTGGGGAGTATATGTGTTGCTCGTGTGTCCTGCTCCCTGCACGCTCAGGCATCTCTCTCTGAGGTTCCCCTGAGAATCCTTTGTGATTCTCGACCCAAATCTCAAAGAAACTGCATTTTCCCCTCCCTCTCGAAGTGGCCATATATTAAATTTCATCTGTTTTTACCAGAGCGACTGTTTTAATAGGGATTTTACGTGCGCAAAGGGGAAAAATAGTCAAGATTTTGGTGTCCCAGTGGTTGCTCTATACACCAAGAACCTCACAGAGGAAGAAGTAGTCATTAGAAGACTACCTAACATCAGCGGAAGTTGGGTGAGTAATAAGACCGGCTGGCCCGGACCAGATGGTTCTCGTGTGCTCTCAACTCTATTCTTACCCTCTTATTGTGTCTGCCTTACTCCCCGGCACACTATTCACATCCTCTGCTCTACACTAACCCCTACAAAGGTGTGTAATGATGGTTTCCGGCCGCTACGGTGTGTTATATCCCCACGATTTAACTTAAAGTTGATGAGTGGAGAGGTTTGGCTGGGCGGCCCCGCCCTGTGTTCCCACCACACCTCTCCTCTTTTATTTTTATTTAAAATAGCTCCTTGTAAATTATAAATCACTCTGGGTGGGGCAGGGGGGTTAGTTTTCCGTTGACCGAACTACGGACGATAAATTTTTTTCTATCCATTATGATGTATTTCCACAGTGTTTCACTCGGTCATATGCCAGAATGTATCAACTTACTTTGGTATGATGTCTAGTTATTTTTTTGCTAGTTTGGATGCTTCTGTTGATAGACTATTACTTTTCTAAGTTTTCTCTCTCCTTTAGTTTACGCTTAAAAGACGTAACTTACGAAATTCATACAATCCGAGTCACCATTAAAAAGGTGAGGTGGCAACCCACGTCCCTTGCGTCTGTTGAAATACTTTGCGTACATTCTGTTGTATTTTGAAATACGTTTGCGTATATAGCGTCTGTAGAGGTGCTTTGCGTATGCCCCTTGTTTATCCTAAGTTTGAATTTTGAGAGCTAGTTTCTAATACAGACTGGGATATATATAATTTAAAAAGGGTAATTTATACAGTGATTATCATTATAACTGCTAGGGTAATTAATAATAATAGTAATCTACAACTACATGTACAACATGGCTTGTGTACAAGTACACATAAATAGTTACACAAATTATCATACATAGTAACGTGTGTAAATTACCTAGAATAACTCCAAAAAAAACTCAGGATTAGTGGCTTATTTCCTTTGAGGTCATTGTGATATCTTATTTAAACCTTAAAAGTTAAAACGGGTAAGTAACTGTGAAAATTAGTTACAATGAAAGGAGATATACTTGGAATAAGGTCAAATGAGTTATTTACATTATCATTAGAGGATCAGCTTACAATAATAAGAATGTTTGCTGTACAAGAAATCACTGAATTCAAATGCATAGCCAGTTTGCCGTTGCAAGGATACCAAAGTGTCAGTACTGGCCGATTAGCAATTGCGAGACAGTCTGTTTGTCTCTGTAAGTCTGTTTGTCTCTGTAAGTCTGTTTGTCTCTGTATGTCTGTTTGTCTCTGTATGTTTCTGTATGTCTTTGTATGTTTCTGTCTGTCTTTGTATGTTTTGTCTCATGCTAGCGAGATAACGTGAAAGTTTGTGACAGATTTTCAACTGAAGGTGTCTCGTAGCCCAACTAGTAGGGCACTCAGCTCACACATAGAGGTCCGTGGTTCGATCCCCGGTACGGGTGGAAGCATTAGGACATGTTTCCTTAAAGAAACCTACTGTCCCTGTCCACCTATCAGTAAAATAGGTCCCAGGGTGTTAGTGGACTGGTGTGGGTCGCATCCAGGGGACAAAATTAACCTAATTTCCCAGAAATACTCTACATTAGAAGGAACTTTCTATATAATATGTTATTGATGTCAGCTATGGTCTGTAAAAGTTGCATCATGTACTTGTAGAAACAAAGATTAAATATAGTCTGTGTGCAAGTTTTTCCCACAAAAAATAATTAGTCTGTGAGCAACCAATTGTCAATATTGATGCAGCTCTTGTGCCCTCTTAGAACGTCTGTTTTTACACGCTTTACAGCTCCTGGAGCTTCGTTTGTTCTACCAGAGTGTTTATTGTAAATTATATGCAATATCGACAGGTTCAACATGCGCCAAACTTTGGTATCTTTAGTGGCGAAACGTTTCAATATTGCAACGTGTGCAACATGTTGCGAAACGTTTCATGTGGACAGTGGATTTCATCAGTGTAATGCGGGGGTGGTTGCAACAGTGGGAAAGTACAGGGGGAGAGGTCACTGTAAATCAAGATACTCTCGTGTATTCGACAAGTCTGCCGTGCAGGCGACACGTTTCGACAATAAGCATAAGTGTTCCACATACAAGCTATTTTTCTGCCAAATACGAAACGTTGTTTACTCGTAATAAAATATTAAGCCCAAAAAGCCACTAGCATGCTGTGCTCGTTTCGCTCAGGGTACAGCTTCAAGGCTTAATAAAGCTCTACTCTGAGCGAAAGTTAGTCCCCCAGAAGTGCATTCTGTTATTAATTGTAACCTATGAAGAATTAACTGTGACTTGAGCGCTGCCTGGGCGTGTAGGGCAGTAGGTGACTTGGGCTGCCTAGCGTGGGCCAGTAGGTGACTTGGCGCTGCCTAGCGTGGGCCAGTAGGTGACTTGGAGCTGCCTAGCGTGGGCCAGTAGGTGACTTGGAGCTGCCTAGCGTGGGCCAGTAGGTGACTTGGAGCTGCCTAGCGTGGGCCAGTAGGTGACTTGGAGCTGCCTAGCGTGGGCCAGTAGGTGACTTGGAGCTGCCTAGCGTGGGCCAGTAGGTGACTTGGAGCTGCCTAGCGTGGGCCAGTAGGTGACTTGGAGCTGCCTGCGTGGCCAGTAGGTGACTTGGAGCTGCCTAGCGTGGGCCAGTAGGTGACTTGGAGCTGCCTAGCGTGGGCCAGTAGGTGACTTGGAGCTGCCTAGCGTGGGCCAGTAGGTGACTTGAGCTGCCTAGCGTGGGCCAGTAGGTGACTTGGAGCTGCCTAGCGTGGGCCAGTAGGTGACTTGGAGCTGCCTAGCGTGGGCCAGTAGGTGACTTGGGCTGCTGCGTGGCCAGTAGGTGACTTGGAGCTGCCTAGCGTGGGCCAGTAGGTGACTTGGAGCTGCCTAGCGTGGGCCAGTAGGTGACTTGGAGCTGCCTAGCGTGGGCCAGTAGGTGACTTGGAGCTGCCTAGCGTGGGCCAGTAGGTGACTTGGAGCTGCCTAGCGTGGGCCAGTAGGTGACTTGGAGCTGCCTAGCGTGGGCCAGTAGGTGACTTGGAGCTGCCTAGCGTGGGCCAGTAGGTGACTTGAGCTGTTTTTATGCTGTGACTTTTTAGGTACCAAAGTATGACTACTCTACATGGCCCAGTAATATAAAAATCTAAGTGACTTAGCGTGGGCCAGTAGGTGACTTGGGCTGCCTAGCGTGGGCCAGTAGGTGACTTGGAGCTGCCTAGCGTGGGCCAGTAGGTGACTTGGAGCTGCCTAGCGTGGGCCAGTAGGTGACTTGGAGCTGCCTAGCGTGGGCCAGTAGGTGACTTGGGCTGCCTGCGTGGGCCAGTAGGTGACTTGGAGCTGCCTAGCGTGGGCCAGTAGGTGACTTGGAGCTGCCTAGCGTGGGCCAGTAGGTGACTTGGAGCTGCCTAGCGTGGGCCAGTAGGCTCCCTTCTTATGTTCTTATGACTTACCTTTATTTAGGTACACAAAAGTACAATGATCATACTTACTTAACATGTAAGTTACCCATGATAATCCATAAAAATCTAAGTGACTTATTTCCATTGGGGTCCTTGACTTAAGATACAAGATCCCTTCAGAAAACGAAATTGTTATAACTAACTTTTAAAGGGGGTGGACTGGTGAGCCAGTGGAAGGCCTCGGTCAGATGACCAAAAGCTCCAGCTGTGGGTCAGACCTGCATCAGGAATCCCTAACCTTCAAGGGAGTACCTTGATGCTTGTAAGGGGCTCTTAATACAAGGAACATAGCTCAATTTTCCTTGGGTCAGACCTCCCCCTCCATTCACAAAGCTCTTCTCCCTAAATATCAAAAGCATTCACGGCTTTTTTTTTACCCGAGAAACTCTTGTTTTGAAGAGAAGGTTCTCTTGTGTGTGGGGTCAGTAGTGGCTCTAGAGATACGAGAGAGACTGAGAGAGAGATTGAGAGATTGCAACATGTAATCCAGGTCATTTTTGCCTCTTAAAGCCAGACCTGAAGGATCAAAAAACCTCTTACGTAATGTATACAAATGTCGTGAAAGGTTTTAGCTTGTAGTTAATAATAAATTGGACCAGCAACTGAGCCAGTGGTGGTGGTGCGAAATGTTTGGTCATTCTTCTATTCTGGTGCAAAATAAGACTAAATTACGGTGAATACGCAAAAAAAAACTACTAAAAAAAAAAAAGAAACGTAAGCCACCATGTTGAATGACAGTTTTTTAAACCAAAATTACGAATGAAAGCAATGCGCTTGTTTTCGTAAAATCGGAAAGTTGGTTTATAGGCTCGCTGGCTAGCCTTTTGTTTATAGGCTCGCTGGCTAGCCTTTTGTTTATAGGCTCGCTGGCTAGCCTTTTGTTTATAGGCTCGCTGGCTAGCCTTTATACGCTGTTCTGATATTGATTACTAGGCTTGTAAGCGCTCATCCTCTGCAGGCGGGTTCTTTGATCCCGGTGAGAGGCTCTTGATTCAAGAAATTAAACCTAACTAGGTATGATACAGGTACTTGTATACTTGGTGGTTGTTGGTAGGGGGGTGTACCGGGTGGTGGTTGTTGGTAGGGGGGTGTACCGGTTGGTGGTTGTTGGTAGGGGTGTACCGGTTGGTGGTTGTTGGTAGGGGTGTACCGGGTGGTGGTTGTTGGTAGGGCGGTGTACCGGGTGGTGGTTGTTGGTAGGGGTGTACCGGGTGGTGGTTGTTGGTAGGGGGTGTACCGGGTGGTGGTTGTTGGTAGGGGTGTACCGGGTGGTGGTTGTTGGTAGGGGGTGTACCGGGTGGTGGTTGTTGGTAGGGGTGTACCGGGTGGTGGTTGTTGGTAGGGGTGTACCGGGTGGTGGTTGTTGGTAGGGGTGTACCGGGTGGTGGTTGTTGTGGGTAGGGGTGTACCGGGTGGTAGTTGTTGTGGGTAGGGGTGTACCGGGTGGTGGTTGTTGTGGGTAGGGGTGTACCGGGTGGTGGTTGTTGTGGGTAGGGGTGTACCGGGTGGTGGTTGTTGTGGGTAGGGGTGTACCGGGTGGTGGTTGTTGTGGGTAGGGGGTGTACCGGGTGGTGGTTGTTGTGGGGTGTACCGGGTGGTGGTTGTTGTGGGTAGGGGTGTACCGGGTGGTAGTTGTTGTGGGTAGGGGTGTACCGGGTGGTGGTTGTTGGTAGGGGGTGTACCGGGTGGTGGTTGTTGTGGGTAGGGGTGTACCGGGTGGTGGTTGTTGTGGGTAGGGGGTGTACCGGGTGGTGGTTGTTGTGGGTAGGGGGTGTACCGGGTGGTAGTTGTTGTGGGTAGGGGGTGTACCGGGTGGTGGTTGTTGTGGGTAGGGGTGTACCGGGTTGTAGTTGTTGTGGGTAGGGGGTGTACCGGGTGGTGGTTGTTGTGGGTAGGGGGTGTACCGGGTGGTGGTTGTTGTGGTAGGGGGTGTACCGGGTGGTGGTTGTTGTGGGTAGGGGGTGTACCGGGTGGTGGTTGTTGTGGGTAGGGGGTGTACCGGGTGGTGGTTGTTGTGGGTAGGGGTGTACCGGGTGGTGGTTGTTGTGGGTAGGGGTGTACCGGGTGGTGGTTGTTGTGGGTAGGGGGTGTACCGGGTGGTGGTTGTTGTGGGTAGGGGGTGTACCGGGTGGTGGTTGTTGTGGGTAGAGGGTGTACCGGGTGGTGGTTGTTGTGGGTAGGGGTGTACAGGGTGGTGGATGTTGTGGGTAGGGGGAGTACAGGGGGGTGTTCAGGGGGTGGGGGTGGTGTTGGTTGCGGGTAGGGGTGGTGTTGGATGTGGGTACGGGTGGTGTTGGTTGCGGGTAGGGGTGGTGTTGGTTGCGGGTAGGGGTGGTGTTGGTTGCGGGTAGGGGTGGTATTGGTTGTTGGTAAGGGGTGGAAAAGATGGTTGAAGGTGGTGACTGGAGAAGAGGGTGAAGGGAGAATATAACTGGTTGAACAGTAGAGTTGGTTGACTGGTGTACAGAGTGATGGGTAGTGTGTGTAGTGAGTGTACCACTGGCAGTGTGTGCGTGTGTAGTGAGTGTACCACTGGCAGTGTGTGCGTGTGTAGTGAGTGTACCACTGGCATGTGTGGTGTGTAGTGAGTGTACCACTGGCAGTGTGTGCTGTGTAGTGAGTGTACCACTGGCAGTGTGTGCGTGTGTAGTGAAGTGTACCACTGGCAGTGTGTGCGTGTGTAGTGAGTGTACCACTGGCAGTGTGTGCGTGTGTAGTGAGTGTACCACTGGCAGTGTGTGCGTGTGTAGTGAGTGTACCACTGGCAGTGTGTGCGTGTGTAGTGAGTGTACCACTGGCAGTGTGTGCGTGTGTAGTGAGTGTACCACTGGCAGTGTGTGCGTGTGTATTGAGTGTACCACTGGCAGTGTGTGCGTGTGTAGTGAGTGTACCACTGGCAGTGTGTAAGCGTATATGTGACTCTGTAAGTGCTGTCTGACACTTTTTGTAACTTAGCAACGGAAGGTTAGTAATGCTTATTGAGGTTGGGGGAGGAAGGGTGTATGAGGGAAGGGGAGGCCAGAATAGTTCAAAGACTAGCCACGGGGGTGGAAATCTTTACTTAGATTTCCCCGTGGCTTGTCTTGCATTAAGATCACTTGTCTGCCATTGTTTTGCATATATATATATATATATATTACACACACACACAATGTCTATATTTGAGCACCTGTGTATAACATCAATGTTGAATGTGGTGAGGTTTTGGGGGGTGGAAAGGGAGATTAGGGGGAGGTAAGGGGGTTGCTTACTGATGTGTGTTGAAAGAGCTTGGTAAATGGTATTTATGAATCTTTGGTAAGGTAGAGATGCCCCATAAGGAAACACTATATCAACATCCGTGGTCCCAGATTATTCAACATATACCAGAAGGTCTCCGAAACACGGCTGGAACAAGTGAAGAAGTCTTCAAGAGGAAACTGGACAAATATCTTCACCAGGTGCCAGATCAACCAGGCTGTGATGGATATGTGGGCCAGCGAGCCGCCACCAGCAGCAACAACCTGGTTGACCAGACTAACACCAGACGAGCCTGGCCCATGGCCGGGCTCCCGAAGTAGTAAGCCATCACATATTACTGGTAATAATTGTGTGATTCTTATGGGTTTAGCTAAAAACCACGACCAGCTCAGCACAGTAGTTTGGAACGATTTCAAACCCTTTCGCTGGCTTATATTGTCTAAAATATCAAGTATTTTTAAGTGCAATAAGATCACAATAAGCAGGTGATATTACAATATGGGAAACGACCACTGTGAAAAATAGTGAACTTCCAAGCGCTTTCGTGATTTATCACATTATCAAGGAACTGTGAAAATGCGAGATAATGTTGCTAGATTTCGTAAATGGTGTTAGATTTCATATAGATTTCGTATATGGATCTCGTAGACGACAGATAGATCTTATAATGATAGATTCATAGATCGTACAGTTGATAGATTTTAATAGATGGTGGTAGTTCGACCTTATAGTAAAACGAGTTTAAATACTCGGTCAAATGCGTCGTGGGAGGAACGTCACACGTCATAGCGGTCTAGTTAGGTCTGTGGAAACGTACAGAGAGGTAATGGTTGGGAGGACCGGGAGCTGCGTCTGTGGGGGGAGATGGGAAAAAAGAGGGAGAAAAAATGTAGTAAAATGAAAAACGGTTCCATAAGTGTTCTTGTCTGCTGGAGGAGGGTGGCTGTCTGCTGGAGGAGGGTGGCTGTCTGCCGTGAATCTACCATAAGATCTGAGAGAGAATCTAGTGTACTAATTTTTTTAAGGCTATAATCCTGACAGATTTCTACTGTATCTTACAGCCAGTCCTTGAAATAATAAGATATTACAAGGACCCCCATTTAAAATGTCACTTTGGCTTAACTGGGTCACCCTAGGTAACTTACATACCAAGTTACTAGGTATGGTACTTGTGTACCTGTACCTAAATCAACTTACTAGCCTGATTTCTAACTCATGGCCGGGCTTGGGCTGTAGAAAAACTCGAAATTCATCAAAGGTATATCACAGGTAAAGGTATCAATTCCTAAACTCGACCTGATGCTAATCTAATACTGTACACCTTAGATCCCCGACTTGATAACGGCCTTAGAAACCGAAATGCCTAACTTGTCAATTTTTCCAACCACCCCATAGTGACTTCCTTTAAATTAACCTAAATTACTCAATACTGACTTTACCTTAATCCCAAATTACTTAAACAGAAAGGTAATGTCTTGGCAGCTGAGGCTAGATAGCATACTCTCGCTCTTAGAAGGCATTTAAGATGTAGTTTATGGAATGTAATCATGCAATCATTCGTATTTTAATACCGACTCATCCTTGACCTGTATGACCCTTGGCTGTTGAATTCATATCCATTGTTTTAATATCTGAACTTGACGCAGTTGGCACTGATTAGTTTTCTGATATCCTTGATGCTGCCCTTTGTTTCTAGGCTCGCTGGCTGGTTACCCTTTGTTTCTAGGCTGGCAGGTTACCCTTTGTTTCTAGGCTGGCTGGCTGGTTACCCTTTGTTTATAAATTAGACACAAATCCAACACTTGGCAGGAGAGGTGCAGAAGTCGTAGGTGGTGTCCAATGTGGAAGTAGGTAGTGCCCAAGTGTCGTGTCAGTATCATATATACACTTGTGTAGTGTATCTTTCCTTTTATACAGCTGGTCCCTTTGCGTGTGACGTCACGGTACCCGCTGACGTCAGAGGCTCAGCGCATGTGCACAGCCTCTCATAGGCACTCTCCCTCACTAACGTTAGACCTACAGGCGAGACAGACGGGTGGCTGGACTCTCCTTCACTTACTGTAAATATACCGTAACCATCCAACAAGGAGTATCTTTGACCTCCTATATATCTCTCCCAAGACCCACGCGACACAAGGGTTGGGCAAGTGAAGAATTAAGATTACAAGATGTTGCTGTGTCAGACAGGATGTAGATGAATGGTTCAGAGAACCATTCATCTACACCTTTGTTTATAGGCTGGCTGATTACCCTTTGTTTATAGGCTCGCTGGTAACCTTTGTTTATAGGCTCGCTGGTTAGCCTTTGTTTATAGGCTCGCTGGCTAGCCTTTATAGGCTGTTCTGATATTAATTACTAGGCTTATAAGCGTACATCCTCTGAAGGAGGGTTCTTTGATCTCGGTGAGAGGTTCTAGATCCAAGTAATTAAGCCTGATCCCCTTTCCATCCCTTGGATCGAACCCCTATGGATTTAGCGTTCTTTACCCCTATGAATTCAGTAACTCTTATGATGGATTTTTTTTTTCGCTGACAATGGATCTGTGGAGGTCCGTCTGTCCACACATCTTAAATTTCAGGTCAAAGATAGATGGTAATGGCCTTCCAGGGTCGGTTCTCCATGACCCTCGGTTACCCTAACCACCCCTTAACCTTTCTTCTCTCCCTTTCTTCCCCCTTACCTTCCCTTTATCTCCCGGCACTGATCTCTCCCTTAATCACATCCTGAAGTTCAGTGACGTCTTCAGATGTTACTGAACTTCAGGTGGATTTAGACACTCGTGTCGTGGTCAGGAAAGTGGCAGATGCAGTTCAATGTAGATAAATGCAAATTCCCGAGTAGAATTTTGCACATTTAAGATTACAATTGTCTTACACAGTTACGTATGTGTAAATTACCTAGGGAGCTGGACAGATACTTCAAGTCGGTGCCGGATTAGCCGGGCTGTGGTTCGTACGTTGGACTACGTGCGGCCAGCAGTAACAGCCTGGTTGATCAGGCCCTGATCCACAGGGAGGCCTGGTCGTGGACCGGGCCGCGGGGGCGTTGACCCCCGGAATACCCTCCAGGTAGACCACTGAAAACGTTATTGGCAATATCTGGAAATGTCTATTGAGGAAACGTTTCGCCAGTGGTTTCTTCAGTCTAATAGAGGAAGAACTCTGAAGAATGAAGAGAATTAGGTAATCAGTCCCTCAGCCTGGAGTATGTTCGTTACGTTACAAAAAGTAAAAACTGTGTCATTCGATATTTGTATCGAGATGTGCTGCCGATATCACAGTTCAGTAACCCCCTGAACCGTAACTTCCTTTTGGCCTTCAGAGTGCGGGTTTAGCGTTTAGTTATGATTATATCCTTAAGAATGCAGGCACTGTACTTCACACTGCAGAACTGCAGCCGCCTCCTTACCCTTCCTTAAGAGTGTTGGCACTGTATGGCACTGTATTCTCAGCCTTCAGAACTTGAGGTAATCAGTCCCTCATCCTGGAATCGATGAGTTCAGTCCATCACTCCTGTATTTGACTGAAGAAGCTGTGTAGGCGAAACGTTTCATCAATAAAGATACCCAGGATGTCTTAATGTTCAACTTCTCGGTATTTTGTACCATATTGAACAACAATAACCTCAGTCATCAGTTCACCGAGAACTTTATTGATCTAATGCTGGTCAACCTACAATGGGTAATGGGAGAATTAAAAATGTTATGTAAGGTGCTAGTCGTTGGTAATGAAAATATCCCTCGAATTTATAAACTAGGTGAAGTTGAGCTTGATCATACAGAATGTGAAAAGGACTTGGGAGTCATGGTAAGCAGGAATCTAAAGCCAAGACAACAGTGCCTAAGTGTGCGCAATAAGGCTAACAGATTACTAGGATTTATTTCAAGAAGTATAAGCAACAGAAGTCCAAAAGTTATTTTACAGCTCTATACATCACTAGTGAGACCTCATTTGGATTATGCAGCTCAGTTTTGGTCTCCTTACTACAGGATGGATATAGATTCATTGGAGAACATACAAAGAAGAATGACTAAAATGATTTACAGTATAAGAAATCTCCCGTATGAAGATAGACTTAGAGCATTGAATCTCCACTCTCTGGAGAGACGTAGAATGAGGGGAGATATCATCGAGGTGTACAAGTGGATGATGGGCATAAACAAAGGAGATATTAATAAAATACTGAGGATATCGAACCAAGTAAGAAAGAGATATAACGGATTTAAATTGGATAAATTTAGATTTAGAAAGGACATAGGCAAGTACTGGTTTTCGAACAGAGTTGTAGATGCGTGGAACAATCTTCCGAGTAGGGTGATAGAGGCTAGGACCTTGGGTGGCTTTTAAAAGAGATTGGACAAATATATGAGTGGGAGGGGCTGGGTTTGATTAGTGTCGTGAGTACAGGAGTAAATTCTTAGGTAGTGGTGGTTTTGATAAGGACTTGCCTTGTATGGGCCAGTAGGCCTTCTGCAGTGTTCCTCCATTCTTATGTTCTTATGTAAATGGACACAGATGCAACGTTTCGCTCTCCGGGAGCTTCGCCACTCTGACAAAGCTCCTGGAGAGCGAAACGTTGCCACAATAAAATGGCGCATTAGTTGGACTTGTGTCCTTATACCTAACGTAGAATGGAATGCTTGACAATGTCCTCATCACCTTAGTGACGTGTCGCAGCTTAGGATGATGGCGCCATCTGTTGCCAGAATCCCGTCCTGTGATGGAATATAGCAAGGCAACATAGCTAGAATATAACAAGGCAACATAGCTAGATTTTGTTCCCATTTGCAAGATTTATAAAATATAAATTCACCATGTAATTAAAATATGCACGCTCATCTTGCTTCACCATCCTTCGTTTAGATTAAATTATGCGTAGTTTAACGACGCTAAACGTACGTGTGTGCGCGTATGTGATAGGTTAATCTGGGGGTAAACGCCTTGTTAGATGGGACAAGTTTAATGTGTTAACATCTACCCATTCTTAGTGCTTTATGTGAGGTGGGTTTGTCAGAAACACTGCTGGGACAAGTGTACAAGTCTTCTCCAGTCAGGTGCCAGATCAAGCAGACTGTGATGGATATGTTGGGCAGCAGGCCACCAGCAGAAACAGCCTGGTTGATCAGGCAAGCACCAGACGAGCCTAACCCATGGCCGGGCTCCGGCAGTAGAAAAAACTCTGTCTACTCTTGTATCAAATCCAATTATCGCGTTATTGAGAGGTACCGTAGGACCCTTAAGGCTTTAGCGCTTCCTCATGAATATAATAGATGGCATTACATCTCAAGTGTGCGTCAACACGTTCACTGTCTCGTGACGCAAGATGCTAAGCAAGAATTTTGAGCACATCTGTTAAGTGTCACGGTAGATTCCTGAGAGGGTCGCTGCGTCTAGGTCACGGTAACTACCAGCACCGCCATGCTGCACACACCGCCATGCTGCACACACCGCCATGCTGCACACACCGCCATGCTGCACACACCGCCATGCTGCACACACCACGTAACTACCACACCGCCATGCTGCACACACCGCCATGCTGCACACACCGCCATGCTGCACACACCCGGTAACTACCACACCGCCATGCTGCACACACCGCCATGCTGCACACACCGCCATGCTGCACACACCGCCATGCTGCACACACCGCCATGCTGCACACACCACCATGCTGCACACACCACCATGCTGCACACACCGCCATGCTGCACACACCGCCATGCTGCACACACCGCCATGCTGCACACACCGCCATGCTGCACACACCGCCATGCTGCACACACCGCCATGCTGCACACACCGCCATGCTGCACACACCACCGTGCTGCACACACCACCATGCTGCACACACCCCATGCTGCACACACCGCCATGCTGCACACACCCCATGCTGCACACACCGCCATGCTGCACACACCACCGTGCTGCACACACCGCCGTGCTGCACACACCACCGTGCTGCACACACCGCCATGCTGCACACACCACCATGCTGCACACACCACCGTGCTGCACACACCGCCATGCTGCACACACCGCCGTGCTGCACACACCGCCATGCTGCACACACCGCCATGCTGCACACACCACCGTGCTGCAGTCTGAAGATTGAGACACTTGTGCAGCATATGGGAATCGTTAGGAAACGTTTCGCCACACAGTGGCTTCATCAGTCAGATACAAAGTAGAAAGGGGGTAAGGAGAGGAGGAGTTTGAGGTAATCAGTCCCTCATCCTGGAATCGATGTGTTCAGTCCATCACTCTTGTAGAAAGTACAGCATATGGCCGGAGAAGTGGCTTATATACTGTAGTCAGGCGAGTGGAAGCAGGAGGAGGCGGCGTCACCAGTGGAAAAATCCACTAGTTTAAGTAGGTCTTCGTCCAAAGGTTGGACAAGTATTGAATTCCTTGTATCAAGTTCTCATGATGCAGTGTCAGATGTGTTCAATGGTTTTGAAAACCGTCAAGTTGAAGACAGAAACACTTATTCAACATATGGGAATCTTTATTACGTACCTGGAGGGTGTTCAGTGGGGATAGGAGGGGTGGCTTGGGATAGGAAGCTAATTGGGCTAGTAATTCTCAGTACCTTTGGTTGCCAGATACTAGACAAAAACAGTGAAACTCTAAGTCTATTCAAATTTAAATCTACATGTACTGCCTTGCATAATATGTGTGAAGGTTGAGATGCATGTTTCGCCCATAAATCATTCCTACTGTTTTGCCCTAACCTGGATTAAATTCGTTGTCTAAGCAAGTTGTAACACCCTGGGTGGGTCAGTCCGGAGGGCAAACGTTAAGACGTTTTGCTCGTCCTGGGTCATTAGGTGGCAGGATTGACCGAAACGTCGTCGTATAGTCTCGTGGCTCGGTTGGTAATGCCCTCAGCTAGCATACTTGAGGGTCGGTGGTTCGTTCCCCGGCACGGGTGGTAACATTGAGCATGTAGATGAATGGTTCAGAGAACCGACAAGTTGTTAAATTAGACACATATGCAACACTTGGGTATCTTTATTGAGGAAACGTTTCGCCACACAGTGGCTTCATCAGTCCAATACAAAGTAGAAAGGTGTAAGGAGAGGAGGAGTTTGAGGTTATCAGTCCCTCGGCCTGGAGTCGATGGACTGAACACATCGACTCCAGGCCGAGGGACTGATAACCTCAAACTCCTCCTCTCCTTACACCTTTCTACTTTGTATTGGACTGATGAAGCCACTGTGTGGCGAAACGTTTCCTCAATAAAGATACCCAAGTGTTGCATATGTGTCTAATTTAACAACATTGAGCATGATTCCTTACACCTGCTGTCACTGTTCACCTAGCAGTAAGTAGGTACCTGGGTGTCAGCCACCTTACACCTGCTGTCCATGTTCACCTAGCAGTGAGTAGGTACCTGGGTGATAGCCACATTACACCCGCTGTCCTTGTTCCTCTAGCAGTAAGTAGGTACCTGGGTGTTAGTAGACTGGTGTGGGTGGCATCCTGGGAGGTGTTAGTATATCTTAGAGCTGTGTTTTGAATTAACTGAGGCAGGATAACAGCTATTAACCTGTTAAATTAACCTGTGGGAAAATAATAATTTACGAATCAACGTAATTCGTCTGGGTAATTAGAGATTCTCTTCAGATAAGGGTTTCAATTCCCGGTCGAAATAAAGAAAAGGAATCACCAGCAGCCTGACTGAAACCGGATCGCGGTTAGCGTACGGAGGATAGATCCTTCAAAACATGGAATGCAATGTTGATGGCCTCTTTGTTCTAATGCCTTTTTTTGGAAATAAAAACAGTTGAGCTATTGTTCATACTGGTGGGATTTGCAGTGAAGTTTCGTACGTGTTTCATACGATCGAAATGAAAGATCCCCCACGTGGGTTTAGAGCCCCACGTAATGTTCTTGTTCTTTAACGCGTGTTCTTGGATGGTGTTATCGTGGTTTCCGAAACCCCTTCAATGTGATACCTTTTTTGCTGGTGCTAAAAGGTTGTTTTGGGTTTTTCGTACGACCTCTCGTTTCTGTTCCCATGGTCAGATATTTCTTAACCTGCTTTATACCCCCAGTGGCAATGCTGCTGCTGCTGCTGCTGCTGCTGCTGCTGCTGCTGCTGCTTCTGCTTCTGCTTCTTAAAGCTGAGCATGTGAAGTATAAGGCAGAGTTCTCTGGGTACTTCTAGTGTGACACTGTCTTGAACACCTGTGGGAAGAGACGTACGTGGTGTGGTGTACACCTGCTAGCAGTGTATAGGAGCCAGGTGTCATGACACTTGTGCTTTCATCTTAACTCATTGAAGCTGGCCAGGTATCTTCACCAGGTGCCAGATCAACCAGGTTGTGATGGATATGTGAGGCTGCGGGCCAGCAACAGCCTGGTTGACCAGGCTAGCACCAGACGAGCCTGGCCCATGGCCGGGCTCCGGGAGTATAAGATCACAAGAAGAAACACTGCAGCAGGCCTACTGGCCCATAAGAGGCAGGTGCAAGTCTCCTACCGGCTTAAGCCAATGACCCCAACCTAGTCAGGGCAAGTCACATCCACCTAAGGAAGGAGCACGGCATCAGACCTAGTAGCACAAGCTAGTCAGGTCTAACTCTCACCCACCCACACCCACTCGTGTATTTATCTAACCTATTTTTAAAACTACACAACGTCTTAGCTTCTATGACAGTACTCTGGAGTTTGTTCCACTCATCCACAACTCTATTACCAAACCAGTGCTTTCCTATATCCTTCCTGAATCTGAATTTTTCCAACTTAAAGCCATTGCTGTGAGTCCTGTCTAGGCTAGATATTTTTAGCACGCTATTTACATCCTTTATTTATTCCTGTTTTCCATTTATACACCTCGGTCATATCCCCCCTAATTCTACGCCTTTCTAGAGTGCAGATTCAAGGCCACTACAACAAAACCACTGTAGTGGTGTAGTTGTAGTGGTCATTGTTATGCTGTGATGGTACTGGCTGATGTACACTGACAGTCTCCCAAGCTAACACTGGAGATGACATGGGTTGTGGGTTGTTGCTGTGGGTTCTTGTGGGTCATGGGTTACTGTGGGTTCTTGCTGTGGGTTCTTGGGGGTCATGGGTTGCTGTGGGTTCTTGCGAGTCATGGGTTGCTGTGGGTTTTCACAGGGTTTGTTTCCATATGTCTAACACTTGGGTTCTTTATTGCCTGAAATTCGTTCGCCATTTCAGCAGTGGCATTCATTCAGGTCCAACTACAAAGCAAGAAACGCATAGTAATAAAAGGTGGGTTTGTAGGGATGAATTCATCCTCGGCCTGATGTGACATGTCGTTCAGTCCAGCAATCTGGAAGAAGTTGGAAGTACTCGTCTCCAGTGGGTCCGAGGGACTGATACCTCAAACTCCTGTTTCATTCTCTTGTATTGGACTGAGAAGCCACTGGTGTTCGAACTTAAGATCCAAGTGTTGCATGTCTAGTTTAATTTGTCGGTTCTCTGAACCATTCATCTACGTTGCTGTGGGTTCTTGCGAGTCATGGGTTGCTGTGGGTTCTTGCGAGTCATGGGTTGCTGTGGGTTCTTGTTATTGCTGTGAATTCTAGTTGTGGGTTCTAGCTGTGTATTTCAAAAGGAACAGTGTTTAAATATTTTGCACTCTTGCCAGGCTTGCCGGGCTCAACACTGGCGCCACTTCCCCGAGGACTGGTCTACCACCCATAGCAAAGTAGGAATCTTAACTCTTCAGCATTGAGACTCTTCTAATTTCTGGCAAATGCTCTAGTCTGTGGGGCGTTGATGTTTTTTGGTGGATCTCAGAAAATTTTCATCCTCCCCACTATGGTGGGCAGCATGTCGTTTAGGTCCAGCAACAGTCTGGTTGATTAAGAAGTTGGCAAGGTACTCTGTCCTCCCGCTAATAGATTTGGGGGTAATCGAACCAAGCCGAGGGACTGACTACCTCAAACTCCCCCTGATCTTCAGTTCTCTGTATTGGACTGAGGAAGCCACTGGTTCTCTGAACCATTTAGACACAAGACGATCATTAATGCATATACACTCTTTGATATGTAAATAAGTTTACCCTAGTCCCTGTTTTGAAAATTAAAGTATCCTTGGGTGGTGGTTTACAGGTGAATTAGTCTTAATGACCCCTGTAGTAGATGGGTTTCTAGTCTGGCAAACTTCGCTTAAAGATTAGATTTTGTCACTGAAGTGTCTGGTTTATTGTGCACCTCGTATCCATCCTGTGGATGGTAGTGGCTAGTTTGTATACCTCGTATCCATCCTGTGGATGGTAGTGGCTAGTTTGTATACCTCGTATCCATCCTGTGGATGGTAGTGGCTAGTTTGTATACCTCGTATCCATCCTGTGGATGGTAGTGGCTAGTTTGTATACCCCATATCTATCCTGTGGAGGTTAGCGCAAGAATATATGGATACACAAAAGGCCTAGGAACTAAGCCCCAAAAGGGGTTAACGGAGTACATCTGGATTTATATCAACAGTTCACTTACCTGTTACAAAGTGTCGTTGTATGAAGCGTGTGGTGGTGTGGTCTGCATTAGATTCACAGATGTATCTACGACTACTTTCTCTGTGTTGGGATGCAACTGGCGTCTGTGCTGAGGACACGAGTCTGTTGTGACAGTGTTAGATATGAGGAGAATACAAGCCACGGTACATTGTCTATAACAATTCCCGATTAAAGAAGATTTTTTAAGAGAAAACTTAAGACTGGTTATGGTTCGTCATGGATAATTTAAGGTCGCGAATTGATAACCCAGGATGGACTAGGATCAAAATGTGTCTTGTTGAGTTTCTTGTGGAGAGAGAGAGAGAGAGAGAGAGGTGTTAGTGTTGGTAATGTTTTGCTTTACTCTTAGTGCAAGGCTGTTTCCACACTACTGCAAATGTCTTAACTTTCTCATGATTCTTGAAATACCTGACGTGTGTGTGTGTCCGGAAGGACACGCTGGAGAAAAAATATTAAGATTTAGTGAGTCATTGACGGGCTGACGCAGGTCAGAACTCTCCTAGACGTAAGAAAAAAGACGAAGTATGGGAAAGGAGAAGAGGTAAGGAGAGAAGGACATGAAGATCAGGTGGAGTAACTAGTGTTTTGAAGCCTCTTTGCCTTCCCTTCCTTCTGCCTAGGCGAGTTCTCTCCACAGGCATCAATACCCTTAAGGTTATGTGGTTGATGTGGACCTCCAGTATGTTGTGGCATGTTGGGAACCCCTCCACAGTGTTTCTTCAAAAATTTCAGAGCTTCAAACGTCTCTTGTGTTACATGTTTGCATAACTTTGCAATTTTGGTTGTGTTGTGTTAGTGGCTATGGTTGTGTTGTTAGTGGCTATGGTTGTGTTGTCAGTGGCTATGGTTGTGTTGTCAGTGGCTATGGTTGTGTTGTCAGTGGCTATGGTTGTGTTGTCAGTGGCTATGGTTGTGTTGTCAGTGGCTATGGTTGTGTTGTCAGTGGCTATGGTTGTGTTGTCAGTGGCTATGGTTGTGTTGTCAGTGGCTATGGTTGTGTTGTCAGTGGCTATGGTTGTGTTGTCAGTGGCTATGGTTGTGTTGTCAGTGGCTATGGTTGTGTTGTCAGTGGCTATGGTTGTGTTGTCAGTGGCTATGGTTGTGTTGTCAGTGGCTATGGTTGTGTTGTCAGTGGCTATGGTTGTGTTGTCAGTGGCTATGGTTGTGTTGTCAGTGGCTATGGTTGTGTTGTCAGTGGCTATGGTTGTGTTGTCATTGGCTATGGTTGTGCTGTCATTGGCTATGGTTGTGTTGTCATTGGCTATGGTTGTGTTGTCAGTGGCTATGGTTGTGTTGTCAGTGGCTATGGTTGTGTTGTCAGTGGCTATGGTTGTGTTGTCAGTGGCTATGGTTGTGTTGTCAGTGGCTATGGTTGTGTTGTCAGTGGCTATGGTTGTGTTGTTAGTGGCTCTGGTTGTGTTGTTAGTGGCTCTGGGAATCACAGCTCCCGTGACCCAAGTCTCGAGAATTGGGACGAGAAATATAACAGGAATAAAAACTGTGGTATACCTTAATGTATATCTTATGGAAATTCCTTAAAATATACATTGTATATTTCGACGTTTCAGAGCAGTTGGAGACGTTTCTGATATACTTCAATTTTTAGCTAAAATATGAAGATGGTTACATTTTTAATGTAAATTGATGATGATTTTCGATTTTACGGACAGTTACTTTAATGTGTACATACCTTAAGAGGCCATTTAGACTGAGCTGACATTTAAATGCTTAAATAGGAATAAATTATTAAACAAATTCTCACTGGCTGTTAGCAGGTTAATTTTATGTTTCTAGTAGAGAGTCTTTGAAAAAAAAATATAAACAGTATGAAAATGCATCTTTGTATATCCATCACGATGCAGAGACTAGCAATCCTGCCAGAGTGCAAAATATTTAACAACCTTCAGTTTCTTTCGTATGACAGTAATGTAGTAGCTATAGTTGTTGCCCTCCAGCTTGCAGCCTTAGCTTAGAACTTTATAATAGTCACATGTTAGACCAGTGTTGCAGTCTAGCCACATGTTTGGCCACACTTTTAATGTAGTCAGGTCTTCCTGTAGATTGTCCTTGTTCTTGTATTTATATTCTTCGTATTTAAGGTGAATTATTCTAATTTCCCACGTCATAGAACCTTTGTAGGAACCATCCTTCCCACGTCACAGAACCTTGGTAGGAACCATCCTTCCCACGTCACAGAACCTTGGTAGGAACCATCCTTCCCACGTCACAGAACCTTGGTAGGAACCATCCTTCCCACGTCACAGAACCTTGGTAGGAACCATCCTTCCCACGTCACAGAACCTTGGTAGGAACCATCCTTCCCACGTCACAGAACCTTGGTAGGAACCATCCTTCCCACGTCACAGAACCTTGGTAGGAACCATCCTTCCCACGCCACAGAACCTTGGTAGGAACCATCCTTCCCACGCCACAGAACCTTGGTAGGAACCATCCTTCCCACGCCACAGAACCTTGGTAGGAACCATCCTTCCCACGCCACAGAACCTTGGTAGGAACCATCCTTCCCACGCCACAGAACCTTGGTAGGAACCATCCTTCCCACGTCCACAGAACCTTGGTAGGAACCATCCTTCCCACGTCCACAGAACCTTGGTAGGAACCATCCTTCCCACGTCACAGAACCTTGGTAGGAACCATCCTTCCCACGTCACAGAACCTTGGTAGGAACCATCCTTCCCACGCCACAGAACCTTGGTAGGAACCATCCTTCCCACGCCACAGAACCTTGATAGGAACCATCCTTCCCACGCCACAGAACCTTGGTAGGAACCATCCTTCCCACGCCACAGAACCTTGGTAGGAACCATCCTTCCCACGCCACAGAACCTTTTCTAGAAACTTCCCCTCTTCATAGGATATTGGTAAGTATTTCCCCTCGTCTAAAACACTTTAGCTGTCTCCAGACTCCTCCTCCATAGCATACTTAAGTTCCTTTAGTCCACAAGTATACTTTGTTCATGTACTTGTAGAAACTGATTACTTCGCCTTTCGTCTTCCAACAGATCCCTAGCTGTCTTGGAGAATAATTCCTGATTAACTTGGGTCATGGATTACGTTGGATTACATGCTGCTAGCACTAGCAGCCTGATTAACCAGGAACAGGGCCGCGGGAAAGGGAAGGTGACTGGGAATTAGACCCACAATAAGGTGTTTAGACCGGGTAAAAATCGATGAAACGTGATAGAAATAGCGTTTTTACTAGCATTTAGAAAACAAGTGTGGCAAAGGTAGCTTCTAGGTTCTAGGTGACTTTGCAAATGGTTAGTTGAATGCATTTCTAAGTAGGTTGGTGGTTTTGTAGTCTTAGTATCTAGGTAGACCGGTTTTTACTTTCGCTAGGAGAGTGTCGGCTGTGTTGAACCAGTGCAAGTTGATATCACAGCAGTAACTAGGTACCTGGGTGTTAGTCGACTGGTGTGGGTCGCATCCTGGGGGACAAAATTAATCTAATTTGCCCAAAATGCTCTACATAACCAGGGACTTTGTCAGCTATGGTCTGTATAAGTTGTATCATGTACTTGTAGAAATCGATACACTCCCACAGCCCGGCCTTACGCCTGAGTTTTGCAAGGTTAGAATTATAGCTCCTGGTCCTCCCCACCTCTAACACTTACCGATCGAATTCACTTTGGCTCCATGACACGATCATTCCTAGTCTTGAAGATGTGTATAGAGTTTACCACCGCCTCGAGTGCTTTCCGCTTACCACACCAAGACTGAAAAAGTACTTCCTAATATCTGACTAGTCTTTTGTTGACAGTTTCATTCCTTGGCACTAAAAAGCCTAGCCCAGTCTACTTGTGCTTCTCAGTACATTGTTCATGCCTTCCCTGCCTTGAAGGGCTCTGGGTTCAAGGGATTGGAGGTACTCTCCTGAGGTAGCCCCTACGGGCTTTAGTTTTCCAGGATCCTTATAATGGATTATCTATCGTCAGTGGTGTCCCAGGGGCGATAGACCCCTCAGGGGAGGTTTCTTGATGCCGGTATAGGGCTCTTGATCCAAGAATTAGACCTGACCTTGGATCAGATTAAAGTCCTCTGAAATCTATTACTACTGCTATTGCTATTACTATTAATATTACTATTGCTATTACTATTAATATTACTATTGCTATTACTATTAATATTACTATTGCTATTAATATTACTATTGCTATTACTATTAATATTACTATTGCTATTAATATTACTATTGCTATTAATATTGCTATTACTATTAATATTACTATTGCTATTACTATTGCTATTAATATTGCTATTGCTATTACTATTAATATTACTATTGCTATTACTATTAATATTACTATTGCTATTACTATTGCTATTACTACTGCTATTACTACTGTTACTACTGCTATTACTACTGCTATTACTGTCACTACTTCCATTACTGTTATTATTACTATGACTACTACCAACATCCCTTTTTCAATTGCCTTCCTTTTCTCTCAGAAACTGACTCTTAAGGGTTTAGCGCCCCCTCACCGTGTATGTAATAATGTTAGATGGTAAGAGAGGCTGGCTTAGCACACGTCCAAAACTAGCCTAGAAAGGCCTTGAAATTCTCTTCAAAATGGCACCAGAAATCCCAGGTGGGGTCTCGAACCCCATAGCAAATGGGTCCTTAATTAAAACTCTCGGTAGGGCGAGAGCTGCGTTACGTATTTACCGTTAGGCGAAGAGGTGGGAGGGGAACAGGTGTAAGGAGACCTGTTGTGGGTGTGTACTTTTCTGTACGTTGTACGTATGTGACTATCCTGGTGTATTCTGCCCTCGTACTGTAAGTTCCGGTAAGTCATGCATTGCACGTGATGTTCATCTCTTGCGCACGTACATGCGTCCGTAGCGCTACGTACGTCTCCTCTTGCTTCCCCAGGTAAGTCTGTATTTACTAGTCAAGGATATTGTAGGTACCAAGGACACACTAGCAAGGTTACCACCACCATTATTACTATCACTATTATAGCCTTTATTTCTACAAGTACATGATACAACTTGTACAGACCATAGCTGACATCAATGACATACTATATAGAAAGTCCCTGGTTATGCAGAGCATTTCTGGCAAATTAGGTCAATTTTGTCCCCAGGATGCGACCCACACCATTTGACTAACACCCAGGTACCTATTTTACTGCTAGGTGAACAGGGGCAGTAGGTGTCTTAAAGAAATACATCCTAATATTGCCACCTGTACTGGTGATCGAACCACGGACCTTGGTGTGTGAGCAGAGTGTGCTACCAATTGACCTACGAAACTCCATTATTACTAGTGTTACTAATGTCACTATAAATATTACTATTACTAAAATAAGCCAGAACACTATACCTTGATTTTCGAGTCTTGCTACTCTGAGCAAGACAGTTTTCCAGACGAACGGCCAGACAGTCACTCACCCCAGAGAACAATGTGAGACAGCGTACAGGAAGGATGAGACGGTATTTACGAATGTATGAAATACCTGGCATAAAAATCCCCTCCCCCTTTAAAAAGAAAAAAAAAACCCAGGTTTTTCTAGTCTGAAACTCAATACGATAACCGCTTTTTAAGGATCGTTTAATTTTTTTTTGGGGTTGTAATGGGAAAAAATGGATCTATTCAGAATCTGGTTTCTTGTGGTGGAACCCGGGAAAAAATTAATGACCAGCTCTTTCATAGGCTCATTTTTTTTCCTGGTGTAGTGTGGACAAGTACCTTCACCGGGTGCCAGATCAACCAGGCTGTGGTGGATATGTGGGACAGTAGGCTAGCAGCAGCACCAGCAACAACCTGGTTGACCAGACTAGTACCAGACGAGCCTGGCCCACGACCGGGCTCCGGGATTATAAAGACTCCAAACTCGTCAAATGTATATCAAAGGCACGTTTTTTTTTTTTTTTGTGATTTTGGTACAGTATGGAATTTAATACACTAGTTTTTTCCTGTTTTTTCTTAAGAGTTCTTATTGTGTGTGTGTTTGGGAAGTGCAGAAACGAGTTTGCATCACTGGTCATTGTTTTTTCTGGGTACTGGCGGGGCGAAAGTGGTTATTGTGGGTTACATTTCTTTTAAGAGATATATATTTATTTTTTTTACGTGTGGGGTGTTTGAGTGTGTGTGTGTGGGGGGATGTTGGGGAAGGTTATGGTTGTGGGAGGGCATATTTGTTGGTGTTGAAACCATGGCTGTTGGCAAAACGTGTTGGGGTTGTGGGAAGCGCTGGATGGGTCTTATGGGGGGAAGGTGAAGAAGTGTTAAGGATATTGTAAATATCAGGTACCTTTGGATGCGTCAGCCGTGTGCTACACGACGCTACACGATAGCTGGGGTCGTAAGCTACGTAGCACAGTTGTTACATAGCAGTGTTACTGTCATGTAACGCTACAGTGTGCTAGGTGGGCAGTGACAGCAGGTGTCTTAAGGAAACGCGTCCCAATGTTTCCACCTGTACCAGGGATCGAACCACTGACCTCAGTGTGTGAGCGGAGTGTGCTACCGACCCAGCTACGGGACTACTTTAAACCAGACATAGGTTATGGAGTGGTGAATCTTAATTATGTATTAAAAAGAACTAGGTAGCAAATTGTACTAATTGTACATTACAATGGTACAATTAGTTTCCAGTGGTACAATTAGTTTCCAGTCTCCTGTTTACTTCTCTTCTTTTTTCGTAGAGGAATATGCCTTGAACATACTTCAGCTACCAGGAGGTTGATCTTTTCAAGGCACTGGTTAGGGTCCATGTAATTTAAGATATCTTCCCAACATGTTTCATTTAGGGCATAGTTTACCAGATCCCAGTTGATGTTCTTGTTTATCAGGACTCCTGTGCATGTACGTCTGGACTTCGATTAGATTGTGATCAGAATTTGTTGTTTTTGAGGTTTTCTTACCAGGTCCTTATTATTTGTGAAGATAAGGTCTAGTGTGTTCTCTAGTCTCGTTGGCTCCACTATCTGCTGACTTAGGGTGTGTTTGTTGCAGAAATTCAGCAGTTCATGTGTGTGTGACCTTTCATCTGAGCTGCCTCCAGGGATTATTTCTGCTACAACATTATTTGCTATATTCTTCCATTTTGTATGTCTAAGGTTGAAGTCAGGAAGCAGCAAGATGTTTGGGGATGGGGCTGGAAGGTTTTCCAGGCAGGAGTCAATTTTTGATAGTTGTGGTACAATTAGTTTCCAGTGGTACAATTAGTTCACTTTACAATGGTAAAGTGCTTATTAGTACTTTGAACTGACTTAGAGATCTAGGAAATAAGTGTTGTGTAAGTAAGGGTTGGTACAATTGTGTGAATCCTTCACTTAGGAGAGAATGAATCGAGGGAGAGGAAGGGAGGGGGTTGAGACGGTGGGGGGAGGATAGGAAGGGTTGATGTATAGGGAGAGGGAGGGGTGAAGGTCGGGAAGGGAAGGGAAGGGTAGGGGGTGAGCGAGAGGGGTGAGCGAGTGAGAGGTTAGCTTTAATTAAGGGTACAAGCAAGAGTGTGAGAGAGAGAGAGAGAGAGAGAGAGAGAGAGAGAGACAGAGACAGCAGGGTTGCTGAGAGAGAGATAGCAGGGTTGACGGGAGTGTGTGGGTGAGAGGGCCTGAGTTAAGAATGTGTGGGGGTCACAAGGAGTGTTCAAGGCTAAGTTCGTGTACCCACATTGCTTTAAATAGGAAGAAAAAGTACACGGTGCATTGTCAAGATTGTCTGTGGCTGCAGACAGGCAGGCGAGGTGGTGGTCTGTGGCTGCAGACAGACAGGTGAGGTGGTGGTCTGTGGCTGCAGACACAGGCAAATTACAATGTGGCAAAGTAGGTACTCAAGTTTAAGTTTTCGCAATACCTCGACTGGAACTTGGAGACACAGCATTTCTCCAAGACTGATAGACTGATTATATCTTCATTTCACTACTACACCTACTGCCTCTGTATTGGACTGAAGAAACCTTCTGTGTAGGCGAAACGTTTCAACAATGATACCCAGCTGTTGCACATGTCTTAATCGTCATCTTGTCAATATTTTATACAATTTTCAACATAGTTTTCCCTGCCAGTTCTTCACTAAAGTTTAGACTCGGCCCCTGCGAGACCTGACCTCTCTTGACTCCCAAATTTCAGACACTCAGCAAGCCTGGACGTGAAGCCATCTGCGCCAGAATTCATTAAACTCTGACATGATATCGTCTTCAAAGCTGTAATTGAAGAGGAGGACCAGAGAAAGTACTGACAGCCCATTTCCTTGATAGAACAAGACTAATTCCCAACCTACACATAGAAACTTTGGACTGAGGTCTCAATCCAACTAGGACACACAACAGGACTTTTAGCTTTCGGAGTTTGTATTTTGAGCCAACAGGAAGGGCGTGCAAAATTTTATTCATGAACAACGATGCAGTGTTGTGTACTGTTTGAGAGAGAAAATGTGTTTATCAAGTAATATAAAAACACACTCCTGATTTACTGTTTTTAACTCATTCTCGTGGCTTATGTTTTCATTTAGGCTTTACGTACACAAGTAATTTTTAGTGGGTTTTAAGGGGGTACTCTTTATGGGCGTACAAAAAAAGTGTATTTAACATTGGACAACACAAACAGTTCCATTGTTGTCCCAGACGTACAGGAACACGATTAAGAATTACAAATGTGCAACATCTGGGTAACTTGACACAAATATACGCAGATGTTGTACATATCTAATTGTTCACCTTGTCGGTATTGTATACCATTTACGTACAGGAGCAAGATCCATGGTACCTGCTCCTTCTGGAGGTATCAGAGCTGCCAGGTTGTGATGGCGAGCAGCTAGCACAAACAACTTGCTTGCCCAGGTATTCAGGACGCCTCGTTGTAAAATTTGATGCCCGAATCTCATGGTAACTCGTTGCACTCAGCCACAACTCTATTGCTAAAGATGTTCTTTCCTTCGACATCTTATAATGTCACACTGAAAACCCCCGATGTGTTCTGTATTATTTTAGACAAGAAAGGGGAAACATCCCCTTTAGTCTAAATTTATTAACACTGCCAATGACACGAAGAAATGTGATAACAGATAATGTGGAACTAGGGTTATTATATTTATTAATTGTAATTTACGTATTGAGTGAATTGGTCACAAGTAAAAGGTCCATAATGAGAGAGTAAATATTAATAAATAGTAAAAACCTGCTGGGTTTAAAACATCTGTAATCCAGCCTTTTGTACTAACCTGAAGCAGGTGTTGCTTGGTTGCAGTCTTGCAGTTGTTGCCTGCAATCCTAATTTGTCAACTATGACGTATGTTTTAAGGATAATTAGTAAATAGCAGCAACAGCCTGGTTGACCAGGCTGTTGGCCCTGAGCCAGGCGGACAGTACTTAAAAAAATCAATCATTGGACCATTAAAGAAAGCAGAGCTGGAATAAGATTTCTCCAGTACTAAAACTATCTTGATAATGTTTTGTGTGTATGATTTATGGTTGTGAATTGACTAACATACAACCTGGGAGTTGTGGGTTGTGATTTGTGGCAAGCATCTTGTGTAAGAAAGAGCGGAGATGGCTTCCTTTCGAGAAGGACGTGCCTAGTATGGGCCAGTAGGCCTCCTGCAGTGTTCCTTCCAATCTTCGTCTAATACAGACTTTCCTGTTTTGGTAATGTGCAGATGGGCATGTCTGGTTGCAGGGGGTCGATTCACAGCTCCTGGTCTCCGATCCACAGCTTGTGTGTGTGGTGAAGGGGATTAGAAGTTGGGTGACCCACACCTAGGGGGCAGTGGTTACACTCTTACACACACACACACACACACACACACACACACACACACACACACACACACACATTCTCTCTGTTCCATCTTCCTGTGTCTGCTTGCTACTCGTATCATATGTCAGTGCCAGGTTCTCCTGTCTGGAAGGCCAACCCTGGCCATGAGAATACTGCTTCTCTCTTGATTATCGACCGGAGGATCGAGCCTTCACTGTGTGCTGAATGCCTCGCTGATTCAACTCTTATAACATGTACAAGTATGGTGTACATTACTGACAAGAGGAACAATTACACATGTACAACATCTGGGTATCTTTATTTTTAGACGTTTCGCCCTCCAGTGGCTTTATCAATACAAATTCAAGGTCACAATGTGAAGACAGTAGGACGATATACAAAACATGAGGTAATCAGTCTTGGAGTTGAAAAGCACCGTAGTCTACTGGTCAGATGGTGCATTAACCATCCAGAGAGGCACTACCATTGCATACCACCTGAAATCCATGAAATCTCGTAGAGGATTCCCGTTTTTCCTCTCATATACGCAAATCGACAGGCAAGTCTTGCGTAACTGATATTTGCATTTAGTAACGTTTTGCTTGTCGGTCAGGAAACATTTCTGACTTGTACTACAGCAGGCCTACTACTCGCCCATGCTAGGCAGGAGGCCTAATCTGAGACACAAGGGTTCTTTGATCACAACCCATATCAGATGAGTCACTGCACAAACAGATACGCAAACAGTTTGTAGAAATATACATGCGCAATCAAGCACTGATAAATCCACTAGCGGGCGCAACGTATCTAATTTAATAAACGTTTTGGCTATGAACAAATCTAGTGCATAGTGTACAGAGACGTATTAGATAATACACTGCTCCTCTTGCTAGATAAATCCAACTGCAGCAGTGAAAGTATGTAAATAAATTTCTAGGCTTAAGAAACGAAAGTAGATTCGCGTAGGCACCTAGCAAACGCCTTGTGGTATTCAGTGATGACCTCACGTCTTTATAAGAAGCTCCCACCGTTGATTCCACAGCATCGTGTCATTAATTAAGTCACTCTTTAATAGCGTAGGTCGTTCACAAGGGACACAGGCGTGAGGGCATGATAAGGAGACTCGATAACGCACTATTGTGGGAGATGGTGTGCCATGGGTGGAAGACTTGGCTATTGTGTGTAGAATGCTAATGTTAGGCGGGTACTGCTGTTGCTCTTACTGCTGCTGCTGCTGCTGCTGCTGTGGTGCAGCAGTTGCTGCTGCTGCTGCTGCTGGTGCTGCTGGTGGTGCTAGCGCTCTTCCCCTCGAACTAAAAGCTCTCCTTAGATACGATATCTGAAATACAAGAGACTACAAACTTCAGAGTCTCTGAGAAAACGTAAATACAATAGACGGAAAATTTTGACAGTCCTGAAGTTAGTCAAGAAAGTCGCAATACCGTGGCTGGAAAAAACCCACGGTGGAACAATCCGTGTCATACCCCGGGTGGAACAATCCGTGTCATACCCCGGGTGGAACAATCCGTGTCATACCCCGGGTGGAACAATCCGTGTCATACCCCGGGTGGAACAATCCGTGTCATACCCCGGGTGGAACAATCCGTGTCATACCCCGGGTGGAACAATCCGTGTCATACCCCGGGTGGAACAATCCGTGTCATACCCCGGGTGGAACAATCCGTGTCATACCCCGGGTGGGAGGTCCTCCTACATCAATACTCCCAGGTCTCGCACATAGAACTTTCACTCTACTGAATGATTTGAACTTGTGCTGTACTCCGTGTACAGTCTTCACTCCCTCCAGTCTTTCATAAAGGAGAAATTGAAACCCTATATATCCACAACTTCTACACAGGGCCTTGATGTGAGAAATCACGAAAGCTTCTGGAAATTCATTTTTTAACAATGTTTTGCATATTGTACACAATTCTACAAACCCAGTTACTTTAATCTGCGCTCAAAGCTTCAAATTGTTGCGAAGTATATGTAAAAATGGCAATACACAAATTACCTGTGGCTTCAGGAAAAAATAAAAGCACTAACGATGCAATCGTTAAAATGATGGACCTGCTTTACACAGCACTGGAAAATAAAGAATATTCATTAGGACTTTTTATTGACCTAAGGAAAGCTTTCGACACAGTAAACCACGGCATCCTACTCCACAAACTTTTAATCACTATGGTATAAGATGTCATGCACTTGAATATTTCAAATCCTACCTTACTAATAGGTATCAGTATGTCACTGTTAAAGACACGACCTCCTCGACACGACCACTTGATACTGGAGTACCACAGGGAAGTGTCCTTGGTCCCCTGCTCTTCCTCTTATACATTAGTGATCTTCTCAATGTATCACAACACCTGAAACCAATACTCTTTGCTGACGACACGACTTATGTCATCTCCCACACAAATCTTGCCACGCTTAATACCATTGTTAACAACGAATTAATAAAAATATCAACATGGATGACAGCCAATAAACTTACTCAACACTGATAAGACCTTCTATATTATGTTTGGTAACAGAGCAGGTGATGCTCACTTAAACATTAAGATCAACAACACTATTATTGCTAAACATAATGAGGGCAAATTCCTGGGCCTACACCTCGACAGCAACCTGAAATTCACCACTCATATCCAACACATAACAAAGAAAGTGTCCAAAACTGTGGGGATCCTCTCTCAGATACGTTACTATGTACCACAATCAACCCTACTCACACTATACTATTCACTCATCTATCCCTACCTCACATATGCCATTTGTGCTTGGGGATCAACAGTAATTACCCACCTAAAGCCAATAATAACCCAACAAAAAGCCGCAGTAAGAATTATCACGCAATCCAACGCTAGGCAACCCCCCCCCCCGGCCACTCTTCAAAGACCTAAACCTACTCACTGTTCAGAACATCCATACTTACTACTCTGTAATCTACATCTATAGAACCATAAATTCCAATATTAACCCTGAACTAAAACACTTTCTTGATAGTTGTGACAGGACCCATAGACATAATACCAGACACAAACATTCCCGTGTCCGACTAAATCTATACAAAAATTCAATGTACATAAAAGGCCCTAAAATCTGGAACTCCCTGCCTGAAAACTCTAGAACTGCAGACACAACCGCCATCTTCAAAAGCACCGTTAAAAAACTTCTTATCTCACTTACACACCCAACCGGTAGCTAACCACATGAAAACTACTTTATCTTGCACATATCCAAAGCAAAATACACTTATTGATATATGTGATTCCCCTTAATTTGCACAGGACTAACCAAAATTCTAATACAACTATTGCTTCATGATTCTTAAGCTAGTCATAAGTTTGCCTAAGACACTCCAATATAAAAACTGTATCATGCCAACACGTCATTTCCATTAATATATAAACTAATTGTTAAATTTTTGAACTACCTCAATTTTGTAAACCTAGTTAATCACAACAATTACCTAACCTTAATACCATTATAATCAGTGTCAATATAGAGTAAGGTCTAGTATAAGACTGCCTGCATATTATTGGCCTTCTTGTAATAATTAATTCATAAAATGTATAAATAACATATGTAAACCCCACTTTGTAATATTATCAGAAATAAAGTTGTTTGATTTAAATTACTGTGACTTAAATGGTCGGACTGAAATGTCGTAAATTTCTATGTACGGGTTATTTATGTATTGTTAGTCACGTTTCTGTGCCTTTTTTTATTGTTTCAAAATGGCATTTTGTTTGCCAGGAAAAATGAAAAGTTAGCCTGAGGGGGATATTTGTGGTTTCCAGACAGGGGGTCGCGGACCCCTAGGAAGGGTCGCAGTGTCCGCGAAGCGTTTAAGTAACATTTCCTAATAATTATAACTGTCAGCATTTAGGGAAAAGGTGCACCATTTTTTTAAACACTTAAAAAAAAAAGGTCCTCGTTATTAATATTGTTGGAAATCACTGCCTTAAAAGGTCACATTATGTGATTAAAACATTTTAAATGGCCCATTGGGAGGCTACCGGCCCCACCGTGGGTATGGGGAGGCTACCGGCCCCACCGTGGGTATGGGGAGGCTACCGGCCCCACCGTGGGTATGGGGAGGCTACCGGCCCCACCGTGGGTATGGGGAGGCTACCGGCCCCACCGTGGGTATGGGGTGGCTACCGGACCTGGGATGGGGCTCCGCCACCGTGGGTATGGGGAGGCTACCGGCCCCACCGTGGGTATGGGGAGGCTACCGGCCCCACCGTGGGTATGGGGTGGCTACCGGCCCCACCGTGGGTATGGGGTGGCTACCGGCCCCACCGTGGGTATGGGGTGGCTACCAGCAAAGTATATCCATATGAAGGCTATGACGCGTCCAGGGATACATACAGAGAGGCTAGAAAGTCTGGAAGATCACTGTTCAAGACTGGAGCCGGAGCTGGGAGGCTAGTCTACGAGGATAGACTATGAAATAGACTTCCTTTCTCCCCAGACTCCCTTAGTCCCTCGCCCTGCGTCTTGGAGTCTCCCTTAGTCTCCTCGCCCTGCGTCTTGGAGTCTCCCTAAGTCTCCTCGCCCTGCGTCTTGGAGTCTCCCTTAGTCTCCTCGCCCTGCGTCTTGGAGTCTCCCTTAGTCTCCTCGCCCTGCGTCTTGGAGTCTCCCTTAGTCTCCTCGCCCTGCGTCTTGGAGTCTCCCTTAGTCTCCTCGCCCTGCGTCTTGGAGTCTCCTTAGTCTCCTCGCCCTGCGTCTTGGAGTCTCCCTAAGTCTCCTCGCCCTGCGTCTTGGAGTCTCCCTTAGTCTCCTCGCCCTGCGTCTTGGAGTCTCCCTTAGTCTCCTCGCCCTGCGTCTTGGAGTCTCCCTTAGTCTCCTCGCCCTGCGTCTTGGAGTATTCCTTAGTCTCCTCGCCCTGCGTCTTGGAGAAAGTCAGCAATGTTTGCCAGGGCGCAGATGTGTTACACTGGAATCGCTTAGTAGTGTCCAACTTGGACGAAATGGCAGTTGTGCCAGATCAACCAGGCTGTGGTAGCTGTGTGGGGGTCAGCGGGCCAGAAGCAACAGCCTGGTTGACCAGGCAAGCACCAGACGAACCTGGCCCGTGGCCGGGCTCCAGGAGTAGAAGAAACTCCCTTAACTCATTATTCGTTCAAAATTTCGTGAACAGGAATTTCGGGCGTTGACCCCGGAATTCGATTCGACCAGACTCCAATCGTTTCTCCTATACCACATAAATGTTTTTTAAGCCATTTACACCAGTACTCTCCAACCTTATTAATATTAAAGGGCCAATTTGAAAAGGCAAATTTAAAATGGTCGTATTTTGTACTAATTTATAAATATTTTCTAATTGTTGACACTACAGTGTGGAACCTACATAATAGTGAATTCATGTGAGGGCCCGATGGCCCCCACATACGGCCCTCGGGCCCCAGGTTGGGGACCTCTGATTTACACTCAGTATTTTTTTTAGTTTAATATCTCCATTATTCACCACATACCTATCCTGTGGGCGGTAGTCAAAAGATTACAGAGGTACATAATGGGTCCAGGGACTGGACCCCAAAGTTTTGACAGCTGAACAATTTACAAAGGTAATGAACTCCAGGTAGATCTGGTCACAATCATGACGTTACAAAGGTAATGAACCATTTACACGTCCATACATGGTTATAATCATGAACAAATTACAAAGGTAATGAGCCATTCACACCTCCACACCCGGTCACAACTGTAGAGAGGCTTCATCAGTCTCAAACTTGTTTATTATCTCAGCTGTTGACGTTAAGGGGACACTCCAGCATTCCACGGTACAGGTATGGTACAAGGTACTCAAGCATTCCACGGTACATGTATGGTACACAGTACTCCAGTATTCCACGGTACATGTATGGTACACGGTACCAACAATACGATGAATTAAGACACTTGTGCAACATCTAAGTATCTTTATTTGTAGACGTTTCGCCCTCCAGTGGCTTTATCGATACAAATTCAAGGACATAATGTGAAGACTGTAGAACTATATACGAAAGATGAGGTAATCAGTCCCTCAGTCTGTGGGAGTGATAGAGGCTGACAGTTCCTCACAACTTGCTGACAACTGTCAGCCAGGTGGTGGTTAGGTGCTGTTAAAGGGCTCTTGATTCCAGGAACTGCATCTTCCCCCTTTCTTGGATCAAACCTGATAGCAATTATTTGCACCGGACGAGCCTGGCCCAAGGCCGGTAAAGGTAGTTTGTGTGACAAGTCTTCCCTGTGGTACGTGGAATAGTGGGCGAAACGTCGTATATGTTAAACTAGTTTTAATGGCCTAGTCATGTATCTATCGTGTTTTGAAGCATTGTATTCCCTCGCCTCACGAAATAACAAGATTGGAAACGAACCCGGGAACGGGTAGGGTTTGAAATCACGGCAGGTGTGTTCGTCTGTAAAGCTTGCATTTGTGGTCACAGTGGTGGCCCATGCTAGCCTCCCTATAGTGTATAAATATACCTAGTTGGATGACTCTTATTGTAGCCAGCTGGCCCAGTGGTTAACACACTGGCCTGTGAGTTTGAAGACTCACTCGCCATGAGTTCAAACCCTCACCCGTTTCCTGGTTTATTTCTCCCGTCTCTACGTGTCTCTCCACTTTAATCTCTTCTCCAGGGTCTCACACACTCGTACACTCAGGCTTTCTCTTATATGTACGGGTTGTACTTATAACGGCTGCATCACGGCTGTTCACGTGATTTCCAACCTCTGCCCATGTGATCTGGCATCAGCCAATGATAGGCCTGCCTTTTGAATGTCTCAGTGCCGTGCGGCCCCTCGAGCAGTTCCCTTGGGGTAGGCATACGAGACGGACACAGGCATAGGCTCTCAGCTCCCATATATCCAACGCCTCATTAAACGCTACCAAAAACCAAGCTCATCGTCTGTTAATATTACCAAATCTATGCAAAGAATCCCACAACACATATACACTCCATTTTGATCTAGATTTCCTAGAGTTCTCAGTTGCACTATCAAGGGAGAGTGAGTGTCACCATCTAGTTAGACACAAGAACAGTGTAACCTCGTAGTGTTTTGAAAGTGTTGGTATCTGTGGTTAAGAAGTTTTTTTTTGCCAGGGGATCACAAGGTGAGAAGTGAGTCACATTGGCAGAGCTTGTTTAATGTCTTATGGTCACCTTCATAATAACCACTAGTTCAGATAATTGCTAGTGGTGGGGCTGCTGCTGTTGCTAGTGGTGGGGCTGCTGCTGTTGCTAGTGGTGGGGCTGCTGCTGTTGCTAGTGGTGGGGCTGCTGCTGTTGCTAGTGGTGCTGCTGCTGTTGCTAGTGGTGGTGGTACTGTTGCTAGTGGTGGTGCTACTCTTCTCAGTAACAACAAAATCCATATCTTCAACTATTGTTGTTCCCGGAACAGCATCGTAAAGTCTTTTCATGGTTACTGTTCCTAGTCCTAAAATAGCTCTTCTCTCGCATCAATACAACTTTATCTCCTTGGAACAAGTGTTGTTCACGAATCTAGCGTGTCTACGAATCGTGTATAGCTTTGTATTGAGGGCAAAAAGTTGCCTTTGTCGTAGCTGTGTGTAGAACACTTGTAGATTCAACTTTTACCTGTGCTGGAAGCTTTCTCTAAGACAACTTTCTTCCCCTATTCAAAATAGTATAATCCAAGTGGCATGTCAAGGTATTTATTAATGGAAATAAGAGACCAGATATATTAAGCAAATTTCCTAAATTTGCTTGTAACAGATAAGTGAACTGTAGATATAAATCCAGATGTACTTCTGTTAACCCTTTTGGGGCCTAGTTCCTAGGCCTTTTGTGTATCCATATGCTCTTGCACTATCATCCACAGGATGGATATGAGGTACACAATAAACTAGCCACTACCATCCACAGGATGGATACGAGGTACACAATAAACTAGCCACTACCATCCACAGGATGGATACGAGGTACACAATAAACTAGCCACTACCATCCACAGGATGGATACGAGGTACACAATAAACTAGCCACAACGGTGGCAAAATCTAAATCTTTATGTAATTAGAAAAAATGGAAATGGATTATAAGTTTCGATCCCTTTGGTCCTCGTGGTTGTCACACCTGGAGGGTGTTCCGGGGGTCAACGCCCCCGAGGCCCAGTCCTTTACCAGGCCTTCCTGTGGATCAGGGCCTGATCAGTCAGGCTGTTAATACCGGCCACACGTAGCCCAACGTACGAACCACAGCCTGGCTGATCGGGTACAGAATTTAGGGAGTTTCTCCAAACTCGATTTAACTTTTTAGTTTCCTATCTTTCTACTCCCGGAGCCCGGCCATGGGCTAGGCTCATCTGGTGCTAGCCTAGTCAAGCAGCCTGTTGCTGCTGGAGGCCCGCTGCCCCACATATCTGTCCAGTAGCATTTCGTGACCATAAAGCAGGGGTGCGGTGGGCACAATAAGGGAACACTGTATCAACATTCGTAGCCCCAGAATATTCAACATCGTACCAGAAGATATCAGAAGTCTTAGAGAAAACCAGACAAGTATCTTCACCAGGTGCCAAATCAACCAGGCTGTGATGGATATGTGAGGCAGCAGGCCTCCAGCAGCAACACCCTTTAACCAGGCTAGCACCAGACGAACCTGTCCCATGGCCGGGCTCCGAGAGTAGTAAGACTCGAAACTCATCAAAGGTAATGTAATTTTTCACCTAGGAGCTGATCAGAGGAGGAGCGTGAGAAGGAGCCATAAATGCCCAGTCTGGCGACGGTAACAGCAAAATCAATGGAAGTAGGAACTGGTATGGCTGGGAGGGTAAGGTTGCTGCCCCCTCCGCTGTGTAAGAGGGGAACCATCCACGATGATTTTACGGTGTCACGTCAAAATAAGTCACCATTTTGGGTTGGAAAGTCACTTTAGCATAGGTTGACCTTTATTTTCCGACAACTACGAAAACAGATGGGAAATATAGTTTCGCTCTGTGTAGAGCTTGACCATGGAGGGCAAAACATCAGCAGGCTACAGCGGGACTTGGTAAAGCTCTGCAGGCTACAGCGGGACTTGGTAAAGCTCTGCAGGCTACAGCGGGACTTGGTAAAGCTCTGCAGGCTACAGCGGGACTTGGTAAAGCTCTGCAGGCTACAGCGGGACTTGGTAAAGCTCTGCAGGCTACAGCGGGACTTGGTAAAGCTCTGCAGGCTACAGAGGGACTTGGTAAAGCTCTGCAGGCTACAGCGGGACTTGGTAAAGCTCTGCAGGCTACAGCGGGACTTGGTAAAGCTCTGCAGGCTACAGCGGGACTTGGTAAAGCTCTGCAGGCTACAGCGGGACTTGGTAAAGCTCTGCAGGCTACAGCGGGACTTGGTAAAGCTCTGCAGGCTACAGCGGGACTTGGTAAAGCTCTGCAGGCTACAGCGGGACTTGGTAAAGCTCTGCAGGCTACAGCGGGACTTGGTAAAGCTCTGCAGGCTACAGCGGGACTTGGTAAAGCTCTGCAGGCTACAGCGGGACTTGTAAAGCTCTGCAGGCTACAGCGGGACTTGGTAAAGCTCTGCAGGCTACAGCGGGACTTGGTAAAGCTCTGCAGGCTACAGCGGGACTTGGTAAAGCTCTGCAGGCTACAGCGGGACTTGGTAAGCTCTGCAGGCTACAGCGGACTTGGTAAGCTCTGCAGGCTACAGCGGGACTTGGTAAAGCTCTGCAGGCTACAGCGGACTTGGTAAAGCTCTGCAGGCTACAGCGGACTTGGTAAAGCTCTGCAGGCTACAGCGGGACTTGGTAAAGCTCTGCAGGCTACAGCGGGACTTGGTAAAGCTCTGCAGGCTACAGCGGGACTTGGTAAAGCCTGCAGGCTACAGCGGACTTGGTAAAGCTCTGCAGGCTACAGCGGACTTGGTAAAGCTCTGCAGGCTACAGCGGGACTTGGTAAAGCTCTGCAGGCTACAGCGGGACTTGGTAAAGCTCTGCAGGCTACAGCGGGACTTGGTAAAGCTCTGCAGGCTACAGCGGGACTTGGTAAAGCTCTGCAGGCTACAGCGGGACTTGGTAAAGCTCTGCCGGCTACAGCGGGACTTGGTAAAGCTCTGCCGGCTACAGCGGGACTTGGTAAAGCTCTGCCGGCTACAGCGGGACTTGGTAAAGCCTGCGCGGTGGCCGCGGCTACAGCGGGACTTGGTAAAGCTCTGCCGGCTACAGCGGGACTTGGTAAAGCTCTGCCGGCTCAGCGGACTTGTAGCTCTGCCGGCTACAGCGGGACTTGGTAAAGCTCTGCCGGCTACAGCGGGACTTGGTAAAGCTCTGCCAGTAGATGGGACTTTGTAAGCAACGTTCGCTCACGGATTGTAGGATATATGAGCGTCTTTAATGAGTTGCCACAATTTAAGGAGTTTGATTAGTCTGCTCCTTCGGGTTTGGGTCTCCTTCGTTGGTCGTCCCTTCGGGTTGGGTCTCCCTTCGGGTGCCTGGTTTCTTACCTTTGACAGACTTAACTCCGAGCCTGACATATGACCGGGCTACTCTTTCTTCATTCCCTGTTCAACCAGGTTGTTGTTGTTAGCGGCCCGCTGGCCAAAATAGCCATCACAGCTTAACTGATCTCTTAACGTAGACAGCAGTGGGGGAAAAAGCTTAACAAAATGGCCGCAACGGGACAGCAAAGATTTAATTCAATACATTTTTTAATTAAATCGTGAAGATTAGAATTATACTGATCCTTTAGGGGATAATACAGCACTGATTGTCCTATCACTGATTTATGGCAGCTAGCTGGTCGCCAGCAACAGCCTGGTTGACCAGGCAAGCACCGGACAAAGCCGGCCCATCCAATTTTATTAACACCTCGACAGTTTCCCACGAAGGTAGTGACCCAAAATAGAAAACTCTTCCACCATCACTCACTCCATCACTGTCTTGCCAGAGGCATGCCAACACTGCAGTTCAGAAACTGTAACATCCTCGCAGTGCAGGCACTGTACTTCCCACCTCCAGGACTAGAGTCCGACTAACCGGTTTCCCTGAATCCCTTGCTCACACTATTGGATTATGGAATATCCACAAGTAATGAAATTCGACCTGACAATGGCAGCCAAAAAAATTGTCAATTTACAAATCAGGATATAAAAAAATGGTTTGAGAAGGACCTGCCTAGTATGGGCCAGTAGGCCTACTCCTTTACATTTTTAATGAACTAAATATGTAGGCTAGTACCCAGATAAACTGGGCAGGCCCAAAGATGGATTTTGTTAGCAAAATTGGGTTTAAGTGCTGCTACCCTATTCTATATGGTAATTACACAGTGGGAACAAGAACATATTCTGGTCTCACTGATACATTTATTCAGGCAGGACGGGGCTTACCTAGTGCTGAAATGAGTCAGCCTGAGCTGACTTCAGTAGAGCAGTGAGGATACGTGTAATAGAATAGTTGGCACTAATTATGCAATGTAGTAATGTCTCTCTTAGCCCTTGTGTCTTCTAAGAGATTCAACCTAATCCTTGTCTCTCTTAAGTCGTGAGATTGAACCTGGGAGACCTGGTCTGAGTCTAGGCCATGGGAAAGGTTTTATTCAGAATTTCCTAAGTTAAGTATTCCATCAAGGGTTCATCAGCTCTGTGAGGTTCATCAGCTCTGAGGTTCAGAGGTTCTGTGAGGTTCAGAGGTTCTGTTCCACCAGAATAACGAATGGAAGCGCGAATGGGTAGAAAGGGACAGGTGATCTGAAAGGAGGATGGAAGGAAGGGGTAAGGGAACTGATTATAACATCTGTCATGGATGGCAGATGTTAGCTTAGTAATGGTGACCAACATGTGTGTGTGGGGGAGTGTGTGGAGGTGTGTGTGTGTAGGTGTGTGTGTGTGAGGTGTGTGTGTGTGAGTGTGTGTGTGTGAGGTGTGTGTGTGTGAGGTGTGTGTGTGTGAGGTGTGTGTGTGTGAGGTGTGTGTGTGTGAGGTGTGTGTGTGTGAGGTGTGTGTGTGAGGTGTGTGTGTGTGAGGTGTGTGTGTGTGAGGTGTGTGTGTGAGTGTGTGTGTGTGAGGTGTGTGTGTGTGAGGTGTGTGGTGTGTGTGTGTGTGGGTGTGTGTGTGTGAGGTGTGTGTGTGTGTGTGTGTGTGTGTGTGGGGTGTGAGGTGTGTGTGTGAGGTGTGTGTGTGTGAGGTGTGTGTGTGTGAGGTGTGTGTGTGTGAGGTGTGTGTGTGTGAGGTGTGTGTGTGTGAGGTGTGTGTGTGTGAGGTGTGTGTGTGTGTAGGTGTGTGTGTGAGGTGTGTGTGTGTGTAGGTGTGTGTGTGAGGTGTGTGTGTGGGGTGTGTGTGTGAGGTGTGTGTGTGTGAGGTGTGTGTGTGAGGTGTGTGTGTGTGAGGTGTGTGTGTGTGTGTGGGTGTGTGTGTGTGAGGTGTGTGTGTGTGTGGTGTGTGTGTGTGAGGTGTGTGTGTGTGAGGTGTGTGTGTGTGTGAGAGGTGTGTGTGTGTGTGTGAGGTGTGTGTGTGAGAGGTGTGTGTGTGTGTGAGAGGTGTGTGTGTGTGTGAGAGAGAGGTGTGTGTGTGAGGTTGTGTGTGTTCTAGTTAAGTCGTGTAGTATCCTTGACTTACCTGACGTCATGTTCCCTTGTGTTCCTGGTGACGTCACAGTGACGTCTCACCGGCCATGTGATTTATGACATCATACTGACGTCATACGCAGAAGTCATAAGTCTGACGTCATGCGAGTTATACCAGCTAGTATACTGTTTGTAACAAAAAAAAAAAAGCACAATACCGTGACTGGAACAATACACACACAACCCTCACATAGAAGAGAGGAACTTACCACGACGTTTCGGTCCTACTTGGACAATTTACAAAGTCACACCGTGACTTTGTAAATGGTCCAAGTCTGACCGAAACGTCGTCGTAAGCTCCTCTCTTCTGTGTGCGGGTTGTATGTGTATACTGTATGTGTATATGCATATTATGTATATTGTTTATATATGTATATTTGTGAGTAAATATGTTCGTACACGAGGGATGAGTCTGTATAAAATTAAATACAGATTGGAAAAAAGGCCAAGCAGTGGGCGAAACGTGTTCATTGGTATCTACATTAGGGCGTCTTGATACCCAGGTATTGGCCAGGTATGCAACACTGTATCTTCCCTGATTTGTGTTGCAACTCGTGGTATTAATATTTATTGTATTTATAAGTAAGATACTGTGGTACGTTGACCTCTCACAACACACACGCACGTACACACACACACGCAGGATCCATACATAGCTTTAAGAAGAGGTATGATAAAGATCATGGAGCAGGGAGAGTGAACCTAGTAGCGACCAGCGAAGAGGCGGGGCCAGGTACTGTAACTAGACCCCTGCAACCACAAATAGGTAAATACGTACACATATGGGAAGGCAAATCCTGTGTAACAAACCTCCTGGAGTTCTATGATAAAGTAACAGAGGTAAGGCAAGAGAGAGAGAATAGTGGGTTGATTGCATTTTCCTGGACTGCAGGAAGGCCTTCGACACAGTTCCTCATATGAGATTAGTAAAGAAGTTGGAAGAACAGGCATGTATAACAGGAAGGGCACTGGAATGGATTAGGGAATACCTCACAGGAAGGCAACAACGGGTCATGGTGCGTGGTGAGGTATCACAGTGGGCACCTGTGACGAGCGGTGTACCGCAATGGTCAGTCCTAGGACCAGTGTTATTCTTGGTATATGTAAATGACATGACGGACGGGATAGACTCAGAAGTGTCTGTTCGCAGATGATGTGAAATTAATGAGGAGAATCACATCGGAAGAGGACCAAGCAGGACTTCAAACAGACCTGGACAAGCTTGACATCTGGTCTAGCAACTGGCTTCTCGAATTTAATCCCACCAAATGCAAAGTCATGAAGATCGGAGAAGGGCAAAGAAGACCGCTGACAGAGTACAGGCTAGGTGGACAAAGGCTACACACCTCGTCAAAGGAGAAAGACCTTGGGGTGATTATAACGCCAAGCACATCTCCGGAGGCACACATCAACCAGATAACTGGGGCAGCATATGGGCGACTGGCAAACCTAAGATTAGCGTTCCGTTACCTTAAGGAATCGTTCAAGACACTGTACACCGTGTACGTCAGGCCCATACTAGAGTATGCAGCACCAGTCTGGAACCCACATCTTGTCAAGCACGTCAAGAAGCTAGAGAAAGTGCAAAGGTTTGCGACAAGGTTAGTTCCACAACTCAGGAGACTGTCCTATGAAGAAAGGTTGAGGGAAATAGGACTAACAACACTGGAGGACAGAAGGGTTAGAGGAGACATGATAACGACATACAAAATACTGCGGGGAATCGACAAGGTGGATAGTGACAGGATGTTCAAGAGAGGGAACACAGAAACAAGGGGGCACAACTGGAAGCTGAAGACTCAGAGGAGTCAAAGGGATGTTAGGAAGCACTTCTTCAGCCATAGAGTAGTAAGGAAGTGGAATAGTCTAGCGAACGATATAGTGGAGGCGGGAAACATACATAGTTTTAAGACAAGGTATGATAAAGCTCATGGAGCAGGGAGAGCAGAGACCCAGTAGCGGACAGCGAAGAGGCGGGGCCAGGAGCAGTCTCTCGACACCTGCAACCATAATTAGGTGAGTACACACACACACACACACACACGTACCTAGCATGCCTAAAAATGCCATCAATGTGATCCATAATTTGATCCATTGGAGTGGATCGGTTCAACGGGTCATGTCCTGGCTCCTAATGTCAACATCATCTCAGGATACTGTTATATGGCATCAGATAGGATTGAAACGTAGTATATACCTTTGATGAGTATACCTTTGATGAGTTTCGAGAGAGTTGCTACTCCCGGCCATGGACCAGACTCGTCTGGTGTTTGCCTGGTCAACCAGGCTGTTGCTGCTGGAGGCCCGCTGCCCCACATATCCATCACAGCCTGGTTGATCTGACACATGGCCTGGTTTTGTTATTGTGCAGGCTACTGTGCTGTCGTGCAGGCTACTGTGCTGTCGTGCAGGCTACTGTGCTGTCGTGCAGGCTACTGTGCTGTCGTGCAGGCTACTGTGCTGTCGTGCAGGCTACTGTGCTGTCGTGCAGGCTACTGTGCTGTGAAATAAGGTGAAGGCAGGTTTTGTGTTGCATATATTATTGACACAAAAAACAAAAGCCACAGCTTCGCAGAGCAGATCTACTGGCCCATACAAGGCAAGTCGTTCTCTCTCTTCAGTGCTTTACCAAGTGACTTTCTGTCTTCTAAGATTCCTTACCTGGTTGGTTTGCTCCGACCTTTAAATCTGGTCTTAATAAAACCTGCTAAACCGGCACACAACAGGGCCGTTGATTATACCTGTTGGAGCAGTGTAAAGGTAATCACGTTATTGTTAAAGTAACTTTATTTTTCACTTAATTAACAACAGTTAATGATTAAGACGCATCTTTATTGAGGAAAAGTTTCGCCACGCAGTGGCTTCATCAGTCCTAAACGAAGAATGGTGAAAATCAGGAGTAGTTTGAGGTAATCAGTCCCACAGCCTGGAGTCGATGTAATCAGTCCATCAATTTTGAAAAGAACTCTGCATATGAGCGAAGAAGTGGCTTATATACTGTAGACAAGCGAGGTGAAGCAGTCGTAGGCGGCGTCACAGTGGACAAATCCACATCTGGAAGTAGGTCACGTAGAGCCTGGCCCATGGCCGGGCTCAGAGAGTAGAGAGAGTCTCGAAACTCATCAAAGGTATATAGGACAGGCAGGTAGCAGCAGGTGTAGTGATGAAATGAAGATGAAATCAATCCATCAATTTTCAATATTAAATATTGAATATTTCTAAACGTTCCCCATAATTAGAAAAAAAAAATATTGAATGTGGGCCCAGACTAGTCTTCATACTATTATGCAGTTTGTAATAATATTGGTAGAATTACCGACAATATGTTAAGTAAAAGGACACAAATGCAACTAATGTGACATTTTATTGTGGCAACGTTTCGCTCTCCAGGAGCTTTCTCAAGCGGCTTGAGAAAGCTCCTGGAGAGCGAAACGTTGCCACAATAAAATGTCACATTAGTTGCATTTGTGTCCTTTTACTTAACATATTATGCAGTTGTATAACTTCCACAGTTTAACTGATCAGGAACTGACCGGAACTTTCCCTCTAAAAACGGCTACGATTCTGTTAGATTTCAATTATAAACGGAATGTCAGTCTTTAGTATTCAACCCTATAAACATATGTTCGAAACCTTGTGAATAAATGCGTTAGAAAACAAATTGATAAACAAAGACACTTGCCAGATCAACCAGGCTGTGATGGGTATGTGGGTGAACGGGCCACCAGCAGCAACAGCCTGGTTGAAACAGGCATCAGACGAGCCTGGCCCAAGACCGGGCTCCGGGAGTAGGGGAAACTCTCGGAACTCATCAAAGGTATATCACAGGACATGTGCAACATTTGGGCATCAAATCTTACCAAAACTAAAGGAATCTTGAATGCATTTGGAAAATCGTAAGTGTGCCCGGGCATGTCTGGTGGCTGCGGGCAGCATTAACCCCTGACTGGTATAAAGTGGGCGAAACGTCTTCATTTGGACAACTTTTCGCTCTAAGAAGCTATAATATATTAAGTTCTACGTAGCATTATTTTTTTCAAATCTCGTTTTGCATATTTTTTGCGTCTGCGTCAAGAGTTTCCTTTCTTAATTAACTTAGCTCAGTGGACGAGGCCTGGTCATGGGGCGGGCCGCGGGGGCGATGACCCCCGGAACACCCTCCAGGTAGTCATTAATATTGATGGAAGTAATTTCAGGAGATAGCTTCAGTGTGGACTACCAAGTCGTCAACCCCCACGTACATTAGCCACCAATATCTAGGAGAAACGTGCAAAGTTGGGTAACATTTCGCCCACCAGATGACCATGGCATTAGCTGACGTTGGAAAGCACTCGTAAGAACACTGCAGCAGGCATACTGGTCCATACTTGGCAGGTCCTCTCAAACCCACTGTTTACGTTGCGACCTTAAAGCCAGCTGTCATCCTTCATTGATGTAATCACAAAGGAATCCTGCCTTCCAGCGGAGCTGCAAGTAGGAAAACTTCTTAAAGCTTATACGTATGTAACATAGACACTTGTACCAGAGCAACGCATTAAAAATAAGATCTCTCCCCACCGCTTCCACTTAGGAACTGTTATTTCGTTACTGACGTACTCGTTCCCGGGGACAAAACGCCGAATAATTGTAATTCTCAGAGTACTGAGAACCACAATGTTTTTCTTGCAGGTAGACTAATGCAGACTAAACAGTGACTGAGTCTGTGTAATTGTGAACCTCTCAAGAGAGATGTTGACCAGGCAAGTACCAGATGAACCTGTCACAGGAGTGGAAGAAACTCTGAACTTGTCAAATCTTGAAAGGAACCAGATCTCTGCTTCCCTTTCTTGTATCAAACCTGATTGCCTCCCACGCATAGGTTCTTTCACCCTAAATATATGAATCCACTGGTTAGAAACCCCACTAAATTTCCTAGTCTGATTTAACGAATCTCTTAAAGACTGCTATTACTTATATTATTGTTGGCAGCCATACAGCTACGTTAGATAACTAGTCTCCTGACCCGAGTATTTAAAACTGCTAAATAATGTAATGGTAGTTGTATTAAGTTAAAAAACCGGGTCTGCTGACCTCAATAACAAAGCATCTTGTTACTTAAGAGGTTCCATGACCCACACTGCCTGGGTGACCAGCGTACATGATCTAGTTGTTGACCTCACCTCATGACGCTGCATTATTCGCTTCTGGCTTCTGCAACAAATACACCAACAGATGCTACTGTTGCCTGACGATACAATACACCAACAGACGCCACTGTTACCTGACGATACAATACACCAACAGATGCCACTGTTGCCTGACGATACAATACACCAACAGATGCCACTGTTGCCTGTCGATGCAATACACCAACAGACGCCACTGTTGCCTGACGATACAATACACCAACAGATGCCACTGTTGCCTGACGATACAATACACCAACAGACGCCACTGTTGCTCTACAATACAGGTGGGTACATATTTGATTTCGTTTCCTAATTGTACTCTCATCTATTGCATTTTTTTTTTTTTTGCTGAAGTGACCTATGTCAGTGCTCCATAAATGTCAAATTTAAGTGGTTCTAGGTTGATATACCTGTGATATACCTGTCAGGTATATCTCTCACCCCCTCCATAGATTGGAAATAAAGTTTATTATTAAAAACGTAAAATACTAAGTGGAGTTTGACTAAGATATATCATCCTGGTTGACCAGGCAATCACCAGACGAGCCTGGCCTATGGCCGGGCTCCGAGAGTAGACTCGAAACTCATCAAAGGTAAAGGTGGAGTGTGTTCACGAGACAAAAATTGAGAAGGAGCAATCCTGCCAGAGTGCAAAACTTCTAACTGGCTTCCGTTTCACATTTGAGAGGATGGTAGTTAGCTTCTCTGGGCTTGGGCTGGTTCTATGGTATTTTGTGGCGAAACATCGACTTCACTGAAATGTGTGAAGACGATGGTGGCGGGGACGAGCGAAACAGTTCCCAGTTAGTTGCCAAAGCCGAGGTAGTGGTAGTAACGCAGTGTGGAGTCTCGTTAGCAAAACTGCCACATCTCGCACACCTGTAATGAGAGAAACTGGGAAGAGTACCCCTAGTGTATTCGTAAGAGTGCTAAACTAGTATGGGTTAGTCTTGTTGACTGTTAGAGGCAACATGACACTGCTAAAGTGTACATAAATGGCTCTGAGAACCGACATGTGTAACACGTGGGTATCTTTATTGTGGGAACGTTTCGCCCACACAGTGGCTTCATCAGTCCAATACAAAGAAGAATGAAGTTCAGAAGGAGTTTGAGGTAATCGGTCCCAGTCTTAAAAATTGATGGATTGATTACAATAGACTCCAGGCTGAGGGACTGATTACCTCACTCCTGAACTTCACCAGTCTTTGTATAGGACTGATGAAGCCACTGTGTGGCGAAACGTTTCCACAATAGATACCAAGTGTTGCACAATGCTAATGTACACAATAGTACAAATTCATATTGATAAACTCTAATCTTCATTATCAGTCCCGTTCTCATTCCCAGTCATGGTATACAGGTGTGTGGTTCGTATACACAGGTGTATGTTTATACATCTTAATGTATAACCGTGGAAATGATGGAAATATAAGATTGTTTTTTAGTCGTCCCACAGACTTTTGTCTATTTCTCTTACATCTGTCAACATGCAATTGTGTACACACACACACACACACACACACCTGTGTATAATACACCTGAGTATATACACTCAATTTACGTCAATCCCTGCTTTAGGGATTCGGTGTTTTTGACTGGAAAGGTCACTTGCTCCCGTTTAATGACCCTCGTACTCGCCTCGTCTAATTGTGCAGTAGATAAGTTTGAAACCACACTAGAGGTCAGTAAAATGAACCCTTAATTTGGCTTAATTTCGTCTTTTTAAGGGGGGGGGGAATTCTACAACACAGTATTGCCCCGGGACGATAGATTGTTAAAGGGGATGATGGGAGTAGACTCCTTCAGACCCCCATTGCTTGTTTTTCCCCGGTTTTCCTTCTTAATTACGAATAGGTAATTACCTAATTGCAATTTCCTCGTTTCAATCTTTTTCTCTTCTTATATTGCCTTACCACCTTTCATTCCCTTCATCCCCTTCTCTCGTTTATCCTAGTTTCCCAGCGTTTCCTGCCCAAAGGAAGAATCTATTATACGCCCCTCTGAAGTCTCCCATACGCCCCTCTGAAGTCTCCCAGTCAAGTCTGATAAGCGACTCATTCTATGTGTTGGATGTGTCGGGAGAAATTAAGCTTTTGTTCCCACGATAAACCCTCACCAGAATAAGAGGACGTGGTGGGATAGTCAGACTGTGGGTGTTCCTACTAAACACCTATCGTAAGAGTAGGATAGTTACAATAGTAGTCTCAATTACTGGGCATAGTATACCTGATGTGTTAGTCCCCGAGTCTGATTGGTATTCAGTCCCTTAGTCTTGATTAATCTTAAGCAGACGCATAGAATTGGAGACTTGCATATTGGGGGAGCAGAAGAGAGATGCAGCAGTTTAAGACATCATCACAGGTGGGCGGGGCCAGCTAGTGGAAGTAGGTCATGCCAAAGACCTGGGTTGGAGGTTAGCAATAAAGTTGCAGATCTCCCCGTCTACCATGATTTTGTGGTGCTGATGTCGGTTGATGTATTTTTGTGGCAAGTGTCTGTACAGGAGAATCCTTCAGACTCGAACAGGCAGTTGTACAGGGTTAGACAGGGCCTGGAGTATACCTGGTGGGTGTACCGAGGGTCAACGCCCCTGTGGCCCGGTCCGTGACCTGGCCTGAGATTATTCTCCTGTAGACTGAGTTCTGGGGTCACCTTCAGAAGCTATCCTCTCTCGTTGAGAAACTTGCACGATACTGTTGATAATGGTGGTCTAAATTATAACCATAATTTTTAAAGGAGTGGAGGGGTAAGCCAGCGAAAGGCCTCGGTCAGACGACCAAAAACTCCAACTGCGGGTTATCTAAGACCCGCGTCAGGAAATGCTTGCCGTATTTCCTGACAAACTTTACCTAATCTAAAGCTGCTGACTACTGCAAACCTCTCCCGTTTTTCCTTCAGCTTTGTCCATACAAAATTTGCTAGAGCTTTCATAATCTGTCAAAACATTGTAGCTGCTAAATTTAACCCAGACAAGGTAGGTTAACATGTTAGTTTTACTTGTAGCGTGAGAGGTTAGCGTGCACTATTCTCCATGACATAAACCTCTAAATCTTCAACATTGTTATTTATATATTTTATCTTTTAGATAGCTGGTTATCTAGCCAAAGTTCTTGTTCTTAAAACTGGTTTAGTTTTTGCATGTGGTTTTGCGTGTTGTTTTAATGGTACATAGGCTGTGTTTTTCTCGTTCAGTGATCTTCCAAGTCAACGATACCTTCCTCTCAGCCTCTCTTCGTTCTCCTGGGTTCTGTCTTCACGTGGGTTCTGTCTTCACGTGGGTTCTGTCTTCACGTGGGTTCTGTCTTCACGTGGGTTCATTGTGGCGCTTGGTTGCTGTTGGTCGTGACACAGACGATAGCTATGAAGATAATAACTTGTGGTGGGTGTGTTCGTGTGTGATGAATGTGACCATTGACTGTGGTTTAGCAGTGTTCTGATAAGTGGGTTAGTGTGACTTTGTAAATGGTCCAAATCGGACCGAAACGTCTGTGTGGGTTATTTGTGTATTGTTCCGGTCGAAGTATGTCTTTTTGATCTTTCCAGGTGGGACATTATTATTTTAGCCGGTTTCAGGAGAGATCCTAGATAAGTCGAAGCTTCCAACTTTAATAAAGCCTGATGATGGTCCAGGAAGGCTCGAAACGTCTTCTGAACGTTTCCTCCATAAGTGTGGGCTATATGTGAATTATTCCACATGCGTTTTTATTTTTATTTGAGAACTTCCTTGGTTGCCTTTCAAGGGGACACGAAGCACTTCCCTAATCTTCCTTCACTCCCTAATCTCCCTTCACCCAGACGGGAAAGTGAATTGGGGGAGTTTAGATAGTAGATTTCGGGGGGTGTACGACCCCCCTAGACCAGGCTGAAACCCTTATAACTTTAATATACTGTATTCTGTACAAATATCACCACCCACTGATTTGTGGGTGTCAGATGCGTGGAGAAACTTCTCCATTAAGGGGGCTAAGCCCCCCGTTTTTTTTTCAACTGGACTCTTATTATTTTGAATCACAAGTCTAAAGCTCTGGATTGTGCCAGAGCTAATATCTGGACTTACATTTGTACGAAATACAGACGAAAATAGGTCGGCAGATGCGTGTTTACCACAGCCCCAATACTTCCCATTGATGGGCTTAGTGTCTTTCTACTCCCACATATCCATCACAGCCTGGTTGATCTGGCACCTGGTGAAGATACTTGTCCAGCTTCCTCTTGAAGACGTCTACAGCATCTTTGGTTACAAGTCTGTGACTCCCGTGGGCTTGGTATATTCAAATCATTACCTATAATATCTAAGTTCCATAATACGTTTTAATGGTATATTTTTTTTTTTGGTGGGAGGGGATGAATAATGCAGAGTTTCTTGTCATTTAAATAAATTATTTAATTTTTCAGATCGGGAGGTGAAGATGGGCAGCCTAATAGAGACAGTGGTGCATGGATACAATGACCTGTTTACTAATAGACGAGGTAAGTCTTACGTTCTTGCGTTAATATCTTCTCTGTTGCTTTTTCGAGGGGTCACCGCCCCCGCGGTCCGGTCCCAGACTAGGCCTTGAGACGAGCCTGGCCCATGGCCGGGCTTCGAGAGTAGTAAGACTATCGAAACTCTTCAAAAGGACCAGGCCTTGATCTACCTGGAGGTTAGAATCTAAAGTTGATACTCAGCTCCTGGGCCCGCCTCCTGCACCACTATCATCGGTATTATACCTGTTATTTTGACCTCTTGGACTGCATACCTACTCGTGAAGCTGTGTAGAGGCGTTCCACTTTGTCAAATTGTTCTAATCGTCAATCACATGCTAAAGAAATAGTTCCTAACATTCCTATGGCCTTGAGGCCAGGCTGCGAGGATCAGCAGAGCTATTACGAGAGGAGCTTTGTGTGTGTGTGTGTGTGTGTGTGTGTGTGTGTGTGTGTGTGTGTGTGTGTGTGTACTGCACTGCTTTCATAGTGAAAGGGGGTGCGGGGAGGTTAATACCTTCCCTAGTGAATGGAGAGGTAGAAACCTCCCCACCCACAAACCCATATCAAAGTCTCCCCCACAACCCCCACCTCTCCATTATAGCCCATTACCACTAAGCACTTTGGGTCGTCTTATTAAAAGATAAAAATAGAGGTAGTGTGTATACATGTTACAGTGTATGATAGTTCCATGGGATCAATACGTGTATTGAACAATACACAAATAACCCTCACATAGGGGAAAGAAAATTGCGACATTTCGGTCAGACTTGGGTTATGAATCAGCAGTGTGACTAATGGCTCAGGTCGGACCGAAACGTCGTTTAAAGTTACCCCTATGTGCGGATAGTTTACTTCTAATTAAAGAATAGACATTTTGGGGGACAAGAAACAGGACTTCTGAGGTCATTAACTAGCAGTTCTGGTCTAGTACAGGTCCGCAATTCCTGTGACTCCTCGTCCCTCCCTTCCCAGGAATCTCCTGCAGATAGACTACAGCCAATTACACATCCACTCCCCATCACTACTCCTTGGCGACGCACCAGCACCTTTCTCCATGCGATTAAAACAAGGCGTCAGTTTGAGCAAATCAACATTCGTGTCCTCTACGCCTCTCGCACGAACGTACGCCAGCACCATGGAAAGCGTATTGTTTGGGTACCCTTGTCACACCGGTTGCCTTTCACTCGGTAATGGCGCTATCAATAATAAACCAGGGTGTGAGTGCAATCCTGCTAAAAGGAGAGTTAATGGGAGGTACCAGAGTTGTGGTTTTTTTTTTTTTCATGTGGTATGTGTAACAGTGATAGGTACTGTTGATAAAGGACGCATTGGATATAATCTACACATTGCGCAAGCTGATTTGTTATAACCAAGTGTGTAGGTGCACACTATTAGAAGTGTCAGGTGTGTAGGTGCACACTATTAGAAGTATGTCAGGTGTGTAGGTGCACACTATTAGAAGTATGTCAGGTGTGTAGGGGCACACTATTATAAGTATCAGTCAGGTTTGTACCTTTGATATACCTTTGAAGAGTTTCGAGAGTATCTACTCTCTGAGCCCGGCCATGGGCCAGGCTCGTCTGGTGCTTGCCTGGTCAACCAGGCTGTTGCTGCTGGAGGCCCGCTGCCCCACATATCCATCACAGCCTGGTTGATCTGGCACCCGATGAAGATACTTGTCCAGTTTCCTCTTGAAGGCTTCTACACTGGTTCCAGCCGTGTTTCTGATATCTTCTGGTAAGATGTTGAATAGTCTGGGACCCCGGATGTTAATACAGTGCTCCCGTATTGTCCCCACCGCACCCCTGCTCCTCACTGGGTTTATTTTACACTTTCTCCCATATCTCTCACTCCAGTATGTTGTTATGGCAGTGTGCAGATTTGGGACCAGGCCCTCAAGTACTTTCCAAGTATATATTATCATGGATCTCTCTCTCTCCTCCGCTCCAATGAGTACATGTTCAAGACTTGAAGGCGTTCCCAATAATTTAGATGTTTCAATGGCTCAATGTGAGCCGTAAACGATCTCTGGATTTGTTCCAGCTCTGATATTTCTCTATTAGAAGTATCAGTCATGTGTGTAGGGGCACACTACTAGGAGGAAGTATCAGTCATGTGTGTAGGGGCACACTACTAGGAGGAAGTATCAGTCAGGTGTGTAGGGGCACACTATTAGAAGTATCAGTGAGGTGTGTAGGGGCACACTATTAGAAGTATCAGTGAGGTGTGTAGGGGCACACTATTAGAAGTATCAGTGAGGTGTGTAGGGGCACACTATTAGAAGTATCAGTAGGTGTGTAGGGCACACTATTAGAAGTATCAGTAGGTGTGTAGGGGCACACTATTAGAAGTATCAGTCAGGTGTGTAGGGGCACACTATTAGAAGTATCAGTCAGGTGTGTAGGGGCACACTATTAGAAGTATCAGTCAGGTGTGTAGGGGCACACTATTAGAAGTATCAGTCAGGTGTGTAGGGGCACACTATTAGAAGTATCAGTCAGGTGTGTAGGGGCACACTATTAGAAGTATCAGTCAGGTGTGTAGGGGCACACTATTAGAAGTATCAGTCAGGTGTGTAGGGGCACACTATTAGAAGTATCAGTCAGGTGTGTAGGGGCACACTACTAGGAGGAAGTATGTCATGTTAATAAACCAGGTGTGTATGACACCTCAGTCTGTCACTTAAAAATCACAACTTTATAAAAAAAAATCCAGGTGTGAATGAGCTGTACCCTGGCAGGTATATAATACCAAATATAAGTGACGAGATTTTTCCCTACTGGCCACGTTCAGGCCACACTGTTGGTCACCCCTGGCCACACTGTTGGTCACCCCTGGCCACACTGTTGGTCACCCCTGGCCACACTGTTGGTCACCCCTGGCCACACTGTTGGTCACCCCTGGCCACACTGTTGGTCACCCCTGGCCACACTGTTGGTCACCCCTGGCCACACTGTTGGTCACCCTGGCCACACTGTTGGTCACCCTGGCCACACTGTTGGTCATCCATTTGGACCTGGCCACACTGTTGGTCACCCCTGGCCACACTGTTGGTCACCCTGGCCACACTGTTGGTCACCCTGGCCACACTGTTGGTCACCCCTGGCCACATTTTCACTGACTTTGGTCACCCTGGCCACACTGTTGGTCACCCTGGCCACACTGTTGGTCACCCTGGCCACACTGTTGGTCACCCTGGCCACTTGACTGCCATTGGTCACCCCTGGCCACACTGTTGGTCACCCCTGGCCACACTGTTGGTCACCCCTGGCCACACTGTTGGTCACCCCTGGCCACACTGTTGGTCACCCCTGGCCACACTGTTGGTCACCCCTGGCCACACTGTTGGTCACCCCTGGCCACACTGTCGGCTCTCTCTCTCCCATCATGAATAGCGAGGGGTAATATTTAGACCTGGAAATATTGAATTAATATACGCACCAGCCATGACACAATGCTTCTCGCCCTTTGAAAGAATATTGAACCTCCCAGTTCTTCGACCCCCAATGGAAATAAGCCACTGTCTGACTTTTTTGGGTTATCCTGGGTTCTCTACACATATGCTGCTATGTATGATAATGTATATAAATGTATTTGTGTATACCTGAATAAACTTACTTATTTACTTACTTAATCTTGTTTGACTGTGAGAATCCCTTGATGCGATTGGAATCCCTTTCTCTCTGATCAGATTGCTTACTCCTCAATCCCAAGGTGGCAACATTAGTCCCCAGGGGTTTATCGCTTATCCATGAAATTTTGGAATCGTATTAGGCCTGAAAATGAGCAGATTGGTGGTAATAAGTGTTGTTATCAAGCTCTTGGACTAAAGAATTGAGAGATGTACGACTGTCTTGCAATACTATCAGTGAAGAGACTAAAGCTGCCAGATCAACCAGGCTGTGATGGATATGTGGAGCAGCGGGCCACCAGCAACAAGCTGGTTGACCAGGCAAACATCAGACGAGCTTGGCCCATGGCCGGGCTCTGGGAGTAGAACAACTCTTGAACTCATCAAAGGCATGTATCGGCAGAATGTAAAGACGCAGTGCTGGTAACGGCTTTGTGAAGACGTCTCGCACAACAGACGCATCAATTCACAATGTACGAAACTTCTACAGCTAAATCCGTAGTCATTGTTGCTCTTCTTAGTCTAGTGAAGAAAGTTGTTTATCATCTTAGCTGGAACACATCTCAACTCTCACTTGGGGAACTTCTGTCGACAGATGCGCGAAGCGTCACCCATGTCTTCGTTGTGCGTCACCCATGTCTTCGTAATATAAGAGGAGCTGGCGAGGTCCATAAATTGTATAACCAAAACACAAACGCGAGTCTGTCATGTGCTTGATTTGTTGAGTTTTTGGTCGTCTGACCGATGCCTTCCGCCTCCCCTTCGTGGGGTTAAAAAAAAAAAAATCTTATGAACAGTAACACGTACGTCAATCTGGTGTTTATTATCGAATATTTCGACTATTTAGCGGGCTTCTTCAGCTAAAGACTTAAGACTGATAAGCAATCGAAAGGGCTCAGGAATACTTTCCTAGCTGTTAAACAGATTACTAACCCACTTAAACTGCTTCGTATTCAATTAATCTAACTTTAGATTCACCAAGGTGGTGAATTAGACACAAGTACAACACTTGGAAATCTCAATAAAGACACCAAAGTGCTGTACAAACGTCTTAATTCATCAACTTCTCAGTTCTCAGAGCCATTTATCAACATTGACCGGGGTTACAGCAGCATCTACCTGCATCTTTATCCAGTTTCCCCTAGGTACATCGTCTTTAAAATTCTCTTTTGGTAGTTCCCCTTTGTTCTCTCTCACTCCGTGTATTGGCTTTACCCCTCTCCCAGTCCCTGGTCTGCTGGTATTGATTTACCTTTGGGATAGTTTGTGCACAGCCAGGCTGGGAATTACTGTTGTGACGTCACTGTTCGCTTGCCTCTGTTGACTGGGAGACCAACACAGGCTCTGTTTACCTTCCGTTTGTTGCCTTTCCCTTGCTTTCTTTTCCCTTGCTTCCTTCCAGCCTCTCTCCCTCCACCCTTTTCTTTAAACTTCATTTCCTCTCTCGTTCCCTCCCCATAGCTTACTTCCTTATTTCCCCCCTTCGTTATATCCTTTCCCCTTATCTCCTCTTTCCCGGCTTCTGCCCTTTCATAAATTAACTCTTCCATAGCGTGTGTGGGACATGTAGTTAACCACTAACCCTTTTTTTAATATACGCATCTTGTTTCAAACACGTACAGCAGACGAGGAAGATATCTATAAGTAATTTCTCTAAAACCAGGGTAAAGATCATACCATCAAATTACCGCCCAATAATCCTGACCTCATTAGTAAGTAAATTAGTCGTATACAGCTGATAAATGTATAATTGCTATAATTTGATTCATGTGAATACTGATTCACAAATACTGAATACTGATTCACAAGGGTCGTTCCTGCCTGACAAATTTCCAGATTATTTTTAGTACTGCCTTTGAGGCAGTGAACACGAATGGTTGGTTTTGAGAAGGACTTGCCTTGCATGGGCCAGTAGGCCTGCTGCAGTGTTCCTTACTTTGTTCTTAAATCGTAATAACACTTTAGTTTGAACCCATGGCAAGTATCCTTAAATTATCAGGCCAGTGCGTTAACCACTTACCCGTTCCGTGATGTAAATTTTAATTTCTGTAAATATTTTGATCGCATCGCGCCACATGCTTGCAGGTTAGAGCTCATGGTATGGGGGGAAAAAAGTTGTGTCGTGGATGGAGGCGTGGCTGGTCAAGAGGAATCAAAGTGGGGACCAGCTACCAGTGGCGTTCCACAAGGATCAGTTTTAGGCTCAATATTGTTCACCCTTTACAAGCTGCGGCCAACAGCAACTTCAAATATTTATAAGTAATAAAATTAATTAAACCTCATTTTCAGCCAATCATTTAAATTTTATTGATTGATTTTATTTCTTTGGCTCGTAAAACAATTGTAAAATATATAATATAGCGGCCGTAGTGAAAAGTTTGGAGACCCTTGTTTTTATACATTGATCTAGACGAGGGAATAACAAGTAATATAAACAAATTCACTTACACGAAGGCAAGGTCAATCTTATGGTTGGAAAAGTGGCAGATGCAGTTCAGTATAAACCATGGAAATAAATAGTATAAAATACCGACACAATGGAAAAATACACATAAGCAGTATAATGTGATCCCTTATTGACAACGTTTCGCCCACGCAGTGGGCTTTATCAAGTCACAAACAGATCTGTTTGTGACTTGATAAAGCCCACTGTGTGGGCGAAACGTTGTCAATAAAGGATCACATTATACTGCTTATATGTTTATTTTTCCAGTATAAACCATCTCGGTCCTTCTGAATGGGAAAAAAAATCCTCATATAAATTGTGATGTAGATATTAACAGGAAAGATCTCGAGTCAAGGTAAACAGAAATATAAAGTAAGTGCGACGGGGCATAAGCCAAAAAAAAAAAAAAAAGGCTAACTAATTTAATTTATATGAAAAAGTAAGAGTCGAAAGGTTGAATTCCAGCTCTACATCACTAGCCTCACTTAGATTATACAGCCCAGTTCTGGTCTCCATTCTACAAAATGAATATAAATGCGTTAGGGAATATCTGCTGAAGAGGATCCCAGAATGGGGTCGAAATTTACAGATCACTCGATCTTGTCTCCTCAAGGGTTGTTAATGAACCTTGATAAGTATTCGTTACTTTCTTCATAAACACAGTTAATTCCACTGTATATGGAGTCTTTCACAAGAGGACAGATTCCCCACTTTGAACCTCCTACTTAAAGATTATCATGGGCCAGTAGGCCTACTGTTAGGTAAAGGGACACGCATGCAACTAGTGTGACATTTTATCGTGGCAACGTTTCGCTCTCCAGCTTTGTCAAGCTTCTGGAGAGCGAAACGTTGCCACAAAATGTTGCATTGATTGCAAGTTTCCCTTTACCTAACATGGACGGTAATTCCATCATTACAGTAGGCCTACTGTAGTTATCCTGTTCCTTTATAGACTAATGTAGTAGCACTGTTGTTACCTAACTGTTAGCTGTTAGGAAAGTAACGTGTGTAAATATCTTTGATTAGACCCAGCGCTTTGTAAATAGCAACCTCACCGCTGTTAATTTCCCTTCTGTAAATCTCTGGTGTCATTCTCCCCCCTCCCCTCCCCGCTATAGCAGTGGCGCCAGTGCCTGGCACTGCCTTCTACCGGTAATAATGGTCTCTTGTTTGGCACTCATTGATTACTGGCAGTGTTTATGGTTTTGTCTAGTGCGGTGACCGCAGTGGTGCGTGGGGGAGGTAGTAATGGTCGTAGGGAGAGGGTGGCAGAAGTGGTGGTTGTAGGGAGGAAGGTATTACCTCCCTGGGTGGTTGCTGGCTACCAACCCTGGGTTGCTAGCATAGAGATGATTTGGCAGGTGTCACACGCATGGGGGCGCAGTGGATAGGTGCTACACGCATGGGGGCGCAGTGTATAGGTGCTACACGCATGGGGGCGCAGTGTATAGGTGCTACACGCATGGGGGCGCAGTGTATAGGTGCTACACGCATGGGGGCGCAGTGTATAGGTGCTACACGCATGGGGGCGCAGTGGTATAGGTGCTACACGCATGGGGGCGCAGTGATAGGTGCTACACGCATGAGGGGCTGCAGTGGATAGGTGCTACACGCATGGGGGCGCAGTGTATAGGTGCTACACGCATGGGGGCGCAGTGTATAGGTGCTACACGCATGGGGGCGCAGTGTATAGGTGCTACACGCATGGGGGCGCAGTGTATAGGTGCTACACGCATGGGGGCGCAGTGTATAGGTGCTACACGCATGGGGGCGCAGTGTATAGGTGCTACACGCATGGGGGCGCAGTGTATAGGTGCTACACGCATGGGGGCGCAGTGTATAGGTGCTACACGCATGGGGGCGCAGTGTATAGGTGCTACACGCATGGGGGCGCAGTGTATAGGTGCTACACGCATGGGGGCGCAGTGTATAGGTGCTACACGCATGGGGGCGCAGTGTATAGGTGCTACACGCATGGGGGCGCAGTGTATAGGTGCTACACGCATGGGGGCGCAGTGTATAGGTGCTACACGCATGGGGGCGCAGTGTATAGGTGCTACACGCATGGGGGCGCAGTGTATAGGTGCTACACGCATGGGGGCGCAGTGTATAGGTGCTACACGCATGGGGCGCAGTGTATAGGTGCTACACGCATGGGGGCGCAGTGTATAGGTGCTACACGCATGGGGGCGCAGTGTATAGGTGCTACACGCATGGGGGCGCAGTGTATAGGTGCTACACGCATGGGGGCGCAGTGTATAGGTGCTACACGCATGGGGGCGCAGTGTATAGGTGCTACACGCATGGGGGCGCAGTGTATAGGTGCTACACGCATGGGGGCGCAGTGTATAGGTGCTACACGCATGGGGGCGCAGTGTATAGGTGCTACACGCATGGGGGCGCAGTGTATAGGTGCTACACGCATGGAGGGGGGTGCATAGGTGCCGCATGCACGACTGGGAGGGGAGGATGCCTTGTACCACAAGCACTGGAGAGGTGGGAGATGCTTCCTGGTCTGGTGTTGTAACTTTAGTGTTAATATCCTGGGCCGGCCGCCCATCACAGCACAGTCCTTTAGCTCAGAAGACTGCTGTGGAAGTCTGCTGCTGCACAATCCCTGCTGCTGGACTCTTGTTCGGTCAGTCTTCGGTCTGTCCACTGCAGAGTTCCACGCAGTCCTAGCCGCTTTTTTTTTTTTTTGTCAGTGATTTGTTTACCCTTTTTTTCGTATGCAGCTTTCCACTGTATAACTGAAGATCAGGGTGTTGATAAATTACACATGTGTAACACTTTGGTATCTTTATTGTAGTAACGTTTCGCCCACACAGTGGCTTTATCAGTCCAATACAAAGAACAGTGAGGATCAGGAGGAGACTGAGGTAATCGGTACCCTGGAGAAGCCAGTGTAGCGAACACGTGTTGTTAATATTATTTCTACACGTACATGTACAGTGTATACAGACCATAGCTGACATCAGTGACATACTGTGTACAAAGCCTTTGGTTATGCAGAGCATTTCAGCCAAATTAGGGCAGGTTTGTCCCAGGATGCGACCCACACCAGTAGACTAACACTGGGGTACCTAATTTACTGCTAGGTGAACAGGGACAGCAGATGTCTTAAGGAAACACGTCCTAATGTTTCCACCAATACCGGGGATCGAACCACGGACCATTTATTTACAACTCAGTGAGTGCCAAGTCAGTGTCCGTGTGGCGTGAGGATGTGCAGTTGTGTTGGTGTCAAGGCCGTGCTAGTGTCCTGGCAAATTAACTGTCAAATACCCAGACGAAGGCTGTGCACTCCCTCACCTGAGCCACGTACATTGATGTCCTTGGCAAGTGGTAGCCTCCAGACGAGAGGCAATATATAGGCTCTGCTGGATGTGGCTGTTCGGTCGTCCTCCAACAGGAATAGTCACTTTGAGACTAATTTGTCTGAGGATGGGGCACAGACATCTCGTGCATAGCCACCCGTTTGCAGATGCTCCTGCATGCGCAACCTGTGGAGTGCAGTTGACTGTGCAACACATTTCAACTTCCCCTGTTTGATAACATTATGCTGTTAGTCTAGCAGCTTATTTTGCCTTAAACTTTTTTCCAACTGATCAAAACTACCTATAACGAGTATTGTTCTGCTCCTGTAACCACAAATAGCCTGTGTCAGAGGTAATCACAGGGAGTGACCAGGGTGACGGTGCGGCAGACAGGAAGGCCTGACGGATTGATGTCTGGCTGACCTTTCGTTTAAGTGTTGGGAGCAACACTGGATGACTGATGGTGGGCGAGAGGATTGGTTGGATGAGATGGAGTCCTGCCAACAAGTCTGAAGACAGTTTCATAACAAGCTCTTGTTGGGGAAGGGGCACTACATTTCGCTCTGTGCAGGAACTATACAGAGCGATCCGAAAGTTTCCTTCAAGATTTATTGAATCAGTCTGTCTCTCTGTTTCTCCGTCTTTCTTTCCACCCCCCCAAGTTTGCCATATTGTGTATAGAAATCTATATAACGAAATTTAACCAGATACGAGCCACATTACTGCAATAAATACAACGATATATAAAAGCATTCAATGTTAGAACAGAAGTCTAGAAACAAGGTTAAAAAAAAAATATTAAACTACAGTTCTCTATTCAGTTCGTCACTATGATTTCGTATCACACAACCAAAGTTCATATATATTAGTCAGTGATAGTTTTCAGTCATACTGACGCTGTATACCTGGAGAGGGTTTCGGGGGTCAACGACCCCGCGGCCCAGTCTGTGACCAGGGTACCGCATCCCTGTCTATTCGTACTTCAAGCAACCCGTCCGTCGTTGATTTACGTTGGCCCAGGATAATGTACGTAGTGTGGTAAGTCATACAGAAGGAAATCATTGTTGTGGTTTATTGTGGGAGAGATGGAGTGCTCGAAACATCGCCTCGCTGCAATGGGGAGAAGAGTTACATCGTTCAACCACAGCGGTTGGTTAGTTTCGGTGGTAATGGTGGTGCTGTTGCTGAGAATGATGGTGCTACGAGATGATGCTGGGGGAGGGGATGCTGTGACTACACCTGCACTCCAGACCAGGAAAAATTCTCTTGCTGACGTTCCAATTTGTTGATAATCTAGCTTTCTCCGACTCGTCCCCTCAAGACATGCTTCTCATGGTAAGATTCTACTTGATAAACGCTAAAAAAAAGAGCATCTCGAGCAGAGAGTGTGAGAGAGAGATGTATCCAGCATCACTCCTCTGAGAGGATTAGAAACAAGTAATGTTGCATGTGGTTTGACCAGTGATCTTAACATTGACGTGAGTCACTATGCTCTGGGTTGCCATGTCTTCCTACAGAACCTAGCCTATTTTAAGGTTCTAGAGTCGTATTCTTTACGTCCACGTAACTTGGAACTTTGTCGAATTAGGTGAAAATTGGGTTAGGCTTCATGTTTTAATGTTCGTTCATTTTATCTACCGATAAGAAGTTATTCAACTTAATCTTAAATAACTTAAAGATGAAAGTGATAAACCACAGGAAATGCTAAATAATTGACCTTTCAGTTAAATTAATAGTAGTGAATTACAGGTGGGTATGCTAGACGAGTGTTGCCTAGCAGTTGTTTACCTATAAACCGCTGGTATTCACTGGTATTCAATACCTACTAGATGAATTAGACAAGTGTGCAACAGCAAGTAGTGTAAGACCAGGTGATCAGTCCTCGATCTAGGAACAGGTAATGATCATAGAAACGACTTCTAGCCTATATCTAAGAGTTAATAAACCTGTATAACACAGGTGGTGACAAATGACACTAGAAACCTCAAAAGTATTTTTTTTTAACGTGGGGGGAAACTTTGGGTTGTGGACACCAGAAGCGTTCAACCCTCGTTGATTCTTATTCCATTCGGATTCCTCCATTAGCATTCAGTTCAGGGGGATGATCATTCATTATTCCGCTATCATCCATGGAATCCAGATTAAAAAGTCTCTTCCGTATCCATTCATGAGCCACAGAAATCTCTGGTGAAAGTTACATCGTAAAGACTGGATCAGTTTGTTCGATTTAAGGGTTCGTTAAGGAGAACGTAATTAGATTGAAGGGTTCGTTTGAAGGGCTAGTTAAGAGGGAGTGGGGTTCGGTCTAGGGGTTCGTTAACACTGCTAAGGGTTACTACACTACACGCGTGCAACTCCATATCCCAAACTTAAAATACACTAACCTTTGGTGGGAGAATTAGAGAAAATACCCACAAATTATCCCCACAGCATCTTCAAATGATGATTCACTTAACTCGCATGGAGCCTCGAGGAGTGAAGGAAAAAAGAGTAGCAAGATTTCCTTTCTAAATGCGAGTTACACAAGCTGGGAAGTTTGTTTTTTGGGTGAAGGCTGACAGCTTTTCACCTGGCAGTGATCATATTCATTCCTGTTCCTTGGATGGAAATGTTCATTTCATGCTGTTTAGTTTCGTGCTCCCAGCTTTTTCATGGGGCCCGAGCTTCATGGGGGGCCCCCAGCTTCTTCATGGAGCCCCCCAGCTTCATGGGGCCCCCAGCTTCATGGGGCCCCCAGCTTCTTCATGAGCCCCCAGCTGCTTCATGGGGCCCCCCAGCTTCATGGGGCCCCCCAGCTTCTTCATGGGGTCCCCCAGCTTCATGGGTCCCCCCAGCTTCTTCATGGGTCCCCCAGCTTCTTCATGTGTCCCCCCAGCTTCATGGGGGCCCCCCCAGCTTCATGGGGGTCCCCCCAGCTGCTTCATGGGTCCCCCCAGCTGCTTCATGGGTCTCCCCCAGCTGCTTCATGGGTCCCCCCAGCTGCTTCATGGGTCCCCCCCAGCTGCTTCATGGGTCCCCCCCAGCTGCTTCATGGGTCCCCCCCAGCTGCTTCATGGGTCCCCCCAGCTGCTTCATGGGTCCCCCCCAGCTGCTTCATGGGTCCCCCCAGCTGCTTCCATGGGTCCCCCCAGCTGCTTCATGGGTCCCCCAGCTGCTTCATGGGTCCCCCAGCTGCTTCATGGGTCCCCCAGCTGCTTCATGGGTCCCCCAGCTGCTTCTGTCCAGTGCCGGTCCCCCAGCTGCTTCATGGGTCCCCCAGCTGCTTCATGGGTCCCCCAGCTGCTTCATGGGTCCCCCCAGCTGCTTCATGGGTCCCCCAGCTGCTTCATGGGTCCCCCAGCTGCTTCATGGGTCCCCCCCAGCTGCTTCATGGGTCCCCCCAGCTGCTTCATGGGTCCCCCCAGCTGCTTCATGGGTCCCCCCAGCTGCTTCATGGGTCCCCAGATTGATGCCCAGTGTGTACAGTCACACCTGGTTAAGAACCATAACACAACAGTGTATCTAGTAATTTGAAAATCTTATTACAGATAACTTGTTAATATCAGTACATGAGAAGTATTAAACTAGCCTCACATCCATACTTAACATTAGTAATGATAGTATTACTTATAATTTTTTTTATAAAGTATCGCCAAATAACCTGCACGTTAGAGGATGAAACTTGCGACGATGTTTCTGATTACTTAATGGTCCAAGTCAGGCCGAAACGTCACACATGAGTTATATTCTTCTATGTGTAGGTTATTTGTGTATTGTTCCAGTCACAGTATTGTCTTTTATTATTTTATTTCTGGATAACTCGGGGTGTGTCTGGACATCCCGGGGCATCACCACAATTCTACATAGTATAAATTACTGGAACAAATAAGAGTTGATAAGGGAACTAGAACAGAAACTGGGTTGCAGCATGGGTGACTTGCAAGCCACAGTGACCTGACATATCAGGCAACCAGCTGGAAACAGTGGCAGTTAGTGCTGACACTGTTTCCAGCTGGTTCAAGATGATCACCTGTATATTGTTGCTATCTCTCCATTGCAACAGTAACTCCAGCTCTAATAGAAGTAAACCTATAACTTCTCGGCTTTTATTTGTCCTGTCCCGCCCTCGTGTATATACTGGCTCCTCACCTTCGTACGTTAGTGTCAATTGTAAAGGGGCCAAGTCCATCGAAACATCGTCATAAGCTCCTCTTTTTTCCTATCTGCTGGTTATTTATTTATAAACGTTTCAAGTTGAATACTAATGAACCAGTTATGGACTGCTTGGATGTGTGTGTCTACCTGTGCCTTGAGCATCAGTGATGAATTCTTCCTTGTTGTCTTCATGGGACTATCTTCTGTTACCTCTGCATCTCTAGTTGAACAAAGGGCTCTTGTTTTTTTGCTAGATTTTTACCTTCTGGGTATGAAGTTCTGAGCCTCCTGGTCCTTTCCAACTAGGTACTTAATCTCATCTCTTGATATTCCCTCCAGTTCCCATTCCCACTGCACTTCATTCAGGAATTCCCCTCATTCCTCCTAAGTTCCTCTTCTAAAGTCTGGCTTCTCGTCCTCTCCACTTGCTCTTCCCTCTTCATTTAGTTTCACTAGGTACTGAAAGTTCAGTACTGTATGATCACTAGTACCCAGGGGGATCTCATGTTCTATTTCCTATCAAAATGCAGTAAATGCTAAATCCAGTCTTTGTGGTTTCTCTTGTATTCACAACATGCAGATGTAAAGTTTTTCCCTAACTTAGCCTGCCATGATTTCAGTTATCCATGTGGGGTCCCAGTTCTGTCTATTCCCTTTTGGTTGAAATAACCCATGGTACGTAGCCTTGGTTTAACCCTAATTCCCTCTGTGGTCAACCATTGTTTTTTTTTTGTATTCCTATCTTGTTCTTCTAATGTTATCTAGTTAGGCAGTGGGTTTTATATCACAACTACTACTACTGTTTTATCAGAGCTCATGCAGTTACTTGCTGGCTGCTTCTCCTATTCAACTTTAAAATAAGAAAGTCTGCTGATTTATGATATGCAGTGCTACTCCTCCACCTCCATCACTTCCTCCTTATCACTTAATATCCTGCTGGGAATATGGCATCTCATATAATTTTTCAGCTGTGTGTGTGGGGGTTGGGGAGGATGTACCACCTTCCGGCTCCAGGTTTTAGGCAAAGGAGGGGGGAAAAGACCTGACCTAAGTGAGAGTATTATATTCCTATTTCTGTTTTTGGAGGGAACTTTGTTTCCTCTTGAATTGCAGCCCTGATTTGGGTGATAATTTTTTTCCTAGACTCTCGAGGGACTAGGCTCAGTAAGGCATTATCGTTGCCTTATTAAAGTCTCCTAGCTTAGGCTGACACATTTCTTTACCTCTTGCATGAAGTAATAAAATATGACATAGCTGGCTTTTATTCCCACACTAATAGCATCAGGCAGCAAGACAATGCAGGTGTTCCCAATATGGTTAAAGGAAAGAGAGGAAACATGTAGTCCCTGGGATATTTCTTTGGATCAGATTAACAAGTAACCTGCACTTGGGAAACAAACCAAGAACGATGTTTCGGCTATAAGATACACTGAAATGTCATTCGGTTTCTCTAGTATGTGGATTATTTGTGACTTATTCCAGCCTTAATTCTGACTTTTTATTCTTTTTTCAGGTCAGAATCTTCCATTTCTCTATTATTGGCGAGGTTCCTGGAATGACAACATTCCGAGCCTTAGCCTCAACACCCACATAATACTGTGCCCTGGGAAGTACACACTCATATGCTATGACTTAATACTAAAGTTAAAACCAATACATATTACCAGCCAGGCTGTAATGGCCTATGTGAACAGCAACAGTCTGGGGTCACCAGGATAGTCAACGAGGAACTCTGGTCTCGGACTGGTCTGTGACGTTAGATGACCTCTTGATATTGGTCTCTGGTATATCAGCATTAATATCATTGATATCAAAAGTATGTTGTAACGGAGGTTTATTGTGGTACTATAAAGAAATGCAGAATAGACTGCAGTTATTGCATAATTCGTACAGGTATTGAGGCCATGGAGTCGATAGCAACAATGAGCTAAGGTATTTGGATAGAAATGCAGTTTTTATGATGTCATGTTTACCCAGTGACATTGCCCAGTAAATTGCAGGTCTGTGTGTGGCAAGCACTATTAGCCTGGTTGATCAGGTCATGCACTGGGAGGCCTGATATAACCCCCCCCCTAACAATCTCTGGGTAGACTCCCAGTAACAGTGAAGAGCTCAGTACCCCAAGGCATGGTTCTGGCATTATGGATAAAAGTAACTAACTAACTACAGCTTTGTACTTTGATCAAGATTGATGGACTGAACACATTGACTCCAGGCTGAGGGACTGATGACCTCAAACTCCTTTTCATCTTCCATCATTCATCTCTGTACAAGACTGAAGAAGCCACTTGGTGGTGAAATGTTTCCACAAAGAAACCCTAATGGTGCGCGAGTGTCTCGAATCAACTTGTCGGTTCTCTGAACCATTTATCAACAAAGGGGGAAAAAATCTTGGAAGTATAATAGTACAGGAAGGCTCCACTTATCCAGCAGGTTGGGTTCCAGGCTACTGTAGGGCCCCTCTTATACAGCAGGTTGAGTTCCGGGCTATACGTTCATCATAGACTTAATATGACCTGTACATTTCAGTGTTCAGTATTAGTGACCTGCCATACAGGTATAGTATGATGCCAATGTTCAATATCTTTGTGTTCATCTTTAACATATAAACCATAATGTCTAGTTGTGGAAATTAGTAAAAAGTACAGTGGACCCCCGAGTAACGAACACCCCGGAAATTGTACAATTATGTAAGTATAATATTGTAAGTGCTTGTGGAAGTGTATTTTTGGGGGTCTGAAATAGACTAACCTACGTGACATTACTCCTTAAGGGAGTAAATTCATTCGGTAATGGCACTTGAGCAGGCTTCTGGAATGAAGTTTTTACGTTACTCGGGGGTCCACTGTATATTGAGGGTCCATTATACAGCCTCTCATTACTTAACGATGGAGTTCCGTTCCTAAGAACATGTCGGTAAACGAATTCGTCGCTAAATGAGGAGCATACTATAATGGTAGTGGGTTTGTGTCAACCATCTTTGATATTGTTTTAATGTCACCTTTGCACCATTTATAAAATTTCTGGTATATTTTTAAATGTTTATTCAGTAGTTAGTTTAATATCTTTATTATGTACCCCATACCCATCCTGATACAGTAGTGTACTGTATACTATTGTAATGCACAAAATAGAGGAAATCAGCTCTAATATACATTATTTAGGTATGCATACTGGTCAGAGAGCCTGTCGTAAGTCAGTCGATGGTAAACGAGTATGTCGCTAAGTGAGGAGAGGCTGTATTTAATTTACCACAATTTATTTTTTATATATGAAATAAGCCATTAAAACTCTTAACTAAAGTTTCCTAAATATGTAATAATAATAACAATCATTATTTCTACAGGTACATGATACAACTTCTACAGACCATAGCTGACATCAATGACATACTATGTATATAGAAAGCCTCTGGTTATGCAGAGGATTTTGGGCAGATTAGGTTAGTTTTGTCCCAGGATGAGACCCACACTGGTCAGCTAACACTTAGGTATCGTTTTCATTGCTAGATGAACATGGACAGCAGGTGTAAGGTGACTTAATGCCTAGGTACCTATTTGCTGATAGGTAAACAGGGACAAGAGGTGTCTTAAGGAAACACGTCCTAATGTTTTCAGCTGTACCAGGGATTGAACCCAGACCTCAGTGTGAGCTGAGTGTGCTACCAAGCCAGCTATGTTTAAATATTTTTTTATTTTTTTAAGTGTTAATGTTTACTTTTACACTAACCCCACTCTCACTTTTGTAATTAAACACAAAAAAAACGTTTGTGTGCCTTGACTTAAACATGGTAGTACAAGCAGGTATTGGACATACTGCAGGAACAAGTGTAAGTTTTTTCAAGAAAACTGGTTTACTACCTTCATTCTCTGTCTTACAACAGCTAAACTTGATAAGTTATATAGAACGTGTAAATAAGCTAATCAGTTTTCTTTTTTCCTTGTAATTCCTAAACTTGTATATAACCACTTAGAGATAGTATATAAAAGTACAGTGGTACCCCGACTTACGATATTTTTTCATTCCAGAATGCTGTTCAAGTGCCATTACCAAACAAATTTATCCCCATAAGGAATGATGTAAAATAGACTAGTCCTTTTAGACCCCCAAAATTACACTTACAAAAGCATTTAAAAAAATAAACTTACATAAAAGGGTGAGTTTGGGGACCATCGTAAGTCGGGGTACCACTGTAATTGATTAGTTATTGCCTTGTTAGTCTTAAGATAGGCTTAAGTTTGCCTGAAATACTCTGCATACTAAGGGACTTTCTGAATGTGCACCTAAATGTCGCCCATCTCTGTACAAACTTTGAATCGTGCTGAAATAATCTGAATCTGAAGTGCCAGATCAGCCATGCTGCAAGGTGCTCGTGGTTATGTAGCATCCCTGATTTGCACACACATGGACTGGGGGGACAGTTACCAGCATTGGTACAACATGGGCATGTTTCCTCATGTAATGGATATGTGGGCTAGTGGGCCACCAGCAGCAACAGCTTGGTTGACCAGGCAAGCACTAGACCAACCTAGCCTGAGGGCTGGGCTCCAGGAGTAAGCAGGGATGGATCTACTATGAAACTGGAGCTTAAGCTTCTGGGTCCCTAATCCCAGAGGGGACCCAGAAGTGACTAGTCCGCATTGCTTAAAAATTTTAGGTCTACTGTATTGAGAAGGGGTTGCAAAGGGGCCCCCATAACAGTTCAAGCTTCAGGACCCCAAAAATGTAGGTCCACCACTGGGAGTAGGTAAACTCTTAAAGCTGGTCACAGGTATATCATAGCAGTGTATTCCCTCCATGAATTTCTTTTGTAAATATTTGCAAGTTATTAATCGAGAGATGTAAGATATGACTTGGGGCATATACACTTTACAATATGGATTATAGGTTGAATTACTTTGTGACTTGTGGACCTTTTATGTGACTCGAGGTTACTGTGAGGGCGTCAGGTCCAATGATTTACGGTATTAGTTTTATTGAACTTGTTACTAAACACAGGTTGGGGCTTGGGTCATGCTTTCATGTTTTATTAAAAAAATTCTTATTTGTGTGGTTTGTGGCTTTGCAATGCTAATGTATGGCACCATGTGATGATTTGGGTAATGGAGTTTTGGTCATAATATAATGCTTTTTAATTTATGTCCAGTACTGTATCCAAAAATTGGGCATATAATAAGCAAGTTTTCACATTGCGCAGATCCTCGTGTGGATGGGTGGTTATTTATGGATTCTCCTTGGCCCACGTTCTTCATCTGCATTAGCTATGTGTTAATTGTGAAGGTGATTGGGCCACAATATATGAAAACTCGGCCACCATTCCAGCTACGGAATATACTCGTAGCTTATAACGCCTTCCAGGTCGTCTTCTCCACGTGGATATTTTATGAGGTCAGTCCCTTATTTTTTGTGCTGAGGTAGGTCACATCGATGCATCTTAAACCAGTGTGCAAATCTATATTTTTTTTGGATTAGTATAATAGACCGATTAATGAAAAGTGAGAACGCACAATTAGAAATATGAGCACAGTTAATGGAACTACATATGTATTTCAGTCTCGGTATTCCTGTTGGGAGATTTGCTGAAGGTTTCTTGGGAACCAAATATGTAGATTTCTCCTACCTGTGCATCATATCTATTTAATTGGTTTCAAACTGTTTATAAAATTCATTATACTCGACCATTGCATTTAGCTTCTTAGTACTACTGTACTTCGGTACTAGGTGTGCAATGGCTATTTTCATTTTTATTCATGATTGTGCCAATACCACCCTGTGTTCATTATTTTGAATTATCGTATAATGTAAGAAGATATGTTTAAAAAAGTTTAAAGTTACTATAGTCTTTTAAGTAAATATTTAGGGCAAGTATGCGTTTCAAAAAAAAATTAAATACCCAAATTTTCTGGATAATGAAATATATATACTATACATAAGTTTTTATTAATATCCCTATTAAGAGGCAGCTCTCCTACCTGATATTCATATTTCTGTACTAAATATTTTGTGGAAATTTTCTGTCAGTGTGTATACGAATTAATTAATTTTTTGAAATGCTACATAGATAACCCGCACATGAGAGATTGAAACTTATGGCGATATTTCAGACGGTGTGACTAATTAATGGTGCGAGTTGGACTGAAATGTTGTCGTAAGTTTGTCTATGTGCGGATTATTTGTGTAAAGACTTTTCTTTTACAGTAGTGTAGTTACAGGGGCAGAGCTTTGTCCATGGTGTCCTCTCTTCAGTGTTGATCATATGTTTTAAGTTTCTAATGTTTAAAACTTCCTCTTGAGTTACATAGGACAGCAGTTGCTGCTACCTCTTCATTTTGTGTTTTATTCATGTTGCTTTTATTTAATTTCATTTTTGTGTGTTTTATATAATTTATTGGTAGGAGCGCTTGGTGACCTACACATTCGAAGCCCTGTAATTCTCGCTTCTCATGCTATTTTCTTCTTCAATTCATTCACTTTACCCTGAGACTGAAGTGCAAGTACTTGTAACCTTTCTATGGTTTCTTTTTAATGTCCATTGTATACTTGTCAATGGCCCGTAAATTTATCTAAATTTTTCTGAGTCATTAAAGAATTTGGAAAGCCTTGAGCATGTCTTCCCACAATCAAGACAAATCTTTGTAAACCTTTCTAATACTCCTGCCAAAGGTCATCTGGCTTGCATTCTTTAGTCTCTCCTATTGGTACATTCTTGTCAACTTTTTATGTCTTCTACTTCCTGTCCTTGCTTTGGTTGGTTGGTAATGCCAGTAGGGTGACTGGGGGGGTCAGATATAAGTTGTGTATATTACCTTGAATACTTCTTTGAAAGTTATTGACTGCTATTATGAAGCTTACTAGTAATGTACATGCTGCCTAATGTTGTATATAGGTTGTGTACCTCCCCGGTGTTTAACCTGCCCCCCCATTTTTCTTTAATTTTTTCTAGCCCTTTTTTTCCTTAATTTTTTCCTTTTTAAACTTTTCTCCCTTTTTCCTCCTTTCAACGAACTGGCCGTATCCCACCGAGGCAGGGTGGCCCAAAAGGAAAAATGAAAGCTTCTCCTTTTAAATTTAATAATATATACAGAAGGGGTTACTAGCCCCTTGCTCCTGGTATTTTACTCACCTTTTAGACATGCATGGCTTAATGAAGAATTCTGTTCCACTTTAGTAAATCATGGGATTTGTTTAGATTTTGTAGGTCTTATCTATGTTTAGTTAATGCTGCTAATACATTTCTAATTGTCCTTTAAAATCCAAATCATTCTATTTATAGTCTCTGCATTCTCTGTACAGCTACCACCATCGATGTATGGAATACTGTATTAGGCTGTTTGTAATTGGGCAGCATTGTGTAGACATTAGAGACAAGTTAGAAGTAAGGAAGGATATATAAACTTGTATAGACTAGATGTGGTTTTTCCAGGCAGACAGAGTAAGGGCCAGGAGTGAGGTGTTGGACCAGTCAGGTCTGAGGCAAGAGTGAGAGATGCCTCTGCATGAGGTCTTACACTAACTCAGAGTAGGCCTCCTAGTGAGGGCTACAGGAAACAGGCCTAGGCAAGCATCATGAAATTAGGGGTAGAAACACCATTATATCACCACAAACTTGTATCTGCTAATTAGACAATGAATTATTGAATGGGGAACAAAGTTCTTCATATAGTTGGCATCAGGTGTAAATTAGTGCATCAGGAGAAATGGATCATGTATGTGTAATTAACCGCTAGTGCTGCTAGTTGCAGGGTTAATCTATGCTTAGGGTGCAGTATAAAATCATGGATACTCTACCCTCTAGTACTGTGCCTTTAACAAGGATAACTGTACTTGTATCAGGATCTACATTTTTTCATTAGAAAGTTTGGTGTGAATTTTGTTAGGCAAGTGCTTAACCCATGTTGACTTTTTTTTTTTTTTTTCTATTTTTATAACACCCTGGCTGTTTCCCACCGAGGTAGTGACCTGAAAAAGAAAACACTTTCATTATCACTCATTCCATCACTGTCTTGCCAGAGGTGCGCCTACACTGCAGTTCAAAAACTGCAGCATATCCCCATCCCTCCTTCAGAGTGCAGGCACTGTACTTCCCACCTTCAGGACTCAAGTCTGGCTAACTGGTTTGCCTGAATCCCTTCATAAATGTTATTTTGTTCACACTCCAACAGCACAGTCATAAAAACCCCATGCCTCCACTCGCTACAATCTAACACACTCGTGCACGCTTGCTGGAAGTCCAAGCCCCTCACACAAAACCTCTTTTACCCCCCTCCCTCCAACTTTTCCTAGGATGACCCCCTACCCTGTCTTCCTTCCACTACAGATTTATGTGCCCTCCAAGTCATGTATCCCTGTGTAAGGCCTACTTTTACTGGGAAATAATCTCCCTCTCTCCTACATACTCTAACCTAAGCCTCACTATCCTCATAAAAACTCGAAACTGCTTTCGATAACCTACCTCCTCTTCCATACACTTGCAACATCTATCATGTTGCTTCCCTATCCACCCTATAATATGCCTTTTCCAGATCCATAAATGCATCAAAAACCTTTTTACTCTTATCTAAATAATGTTCACTTATGCTTCACTGTAAACACTTGGTCTACACATCCCCTACCCTTCCTAAGCCTCGTTCATCTGCGATCCTGCTCTCCGTCTTATTCTTAATTCTTTCAATGACAGCTCTACCATATACCTTACCAGGCATACTCAACAGGCTTGTTACCCTATAAATAATATACAACAGTAGATGCGATATTATACAGAGGCAGTATGTTTTCTTGAAAGTAGAAGCAAAATTTAAAGTGAATAGATGGATAGAAAATTAAGGTACTTTCTTTTTGGCCTGACTTAATTGCAAAAAAAATAAAGTATTGCATTGGTATGTCCTTAAAATAGATTATTTTGATTCATGAAATTATAGCGATGCGATTGCAAACAAACCGTACCATATTATCTACATAATACAAGTACCATCCAACTTATGACCTGCTCGACATACGACCACTTGTACTTACGACCGTATGTCTGGCAGCATATACAGTAGTAAAATATTTAGTAAAAAGTAACATTTCTGGCAGTATATATAGTAGTAAAATATTTAGTAAAAAGTAGCATGTCTGGCAGTATATACAGTAGTAAAATATTTAGTAAAAAGTAACATACAATACTATGTAGGTACTTTATATAGCAAAGGTTTGACATTATGCCCTACCCAGTATGTCGGCAATTTTCTAAGGTTCGACTTGCGTCCATTTTGACTTATGACCATTTGGTTGGAACCAAGCTCGGTCGTAAGTCGGATGGTACTTGTACTATGAAAGTAAGCATATTTTTAATTTTAATGCTTATTTTATTTTACCTCCAAAATTTCATTTATATATATTTTTGAAACAATTGGTCATTTTTAAACTATCATTCTGTAGGTATTTAGTTACATTTAGACTATTTTGGCTTATTGATAGAGCCAGTATCTCAATTCCAAAATATTTTTGTAAATATAATTCCGTATTTCATATCAATAAAATAATTGACTTTTTATTTTCAGTAGGGTGGCCATAAATTCTGGAAACGCATGAATGTATGAAGAACACGATAATATGCATAAACCAATTCTTTTTAAAGCATTTGTTGAACCACTGTCAGTCACATTTGCACCAGACAGTCAGGCTCACACTGGAAATTTTTCAAGATTTTGAATTTTTTATAAACTGGGGAATGAAGGGTATATGTACTTATATTTTCTGAACAAACTTTACGGTACTGCCATTTCCAGAGCTCTCCTGAATGTTAATAGCTAACTCTTGCACTTTTGCATTGGCACGCATGTCCCTAGAGGCAATACTGGAAGATGCCCAGTACTGTACGTGGTTTGACCAGTACTATACTACGTGGTTTGACCAGTACTGTACATACGTGGTTTGGTTCTGTTTCCAGACCTCGTGGCCTTTCCTAGTACATTATGGCATGTCTATCACTGCATAGCGATAGCTGAAGTAGAATGCAATATACTTGCGAGTAATGCCAAACCATAAGTTTTTTTTTTTTTCAAATTGGTTAATTACATTTCTTTATACTAACCACTTAGTATTTGTTGATGTGAATGACACTGTAATAGATATATGAGGAGGATTGAATTTCATTACATTAATATTCAGTATCAACAAAAAAAAAATATTCTGAAGGCTTGAATGTTTGGCAAATTGCATATTGAAGGAATATGATGTTAGTATAACTGGTTTAGTGAAATGTTCAAAAAATATAATTTATGCCTATTATTATTATAGCCTACTACAAATTTAGATATTAATTTCTTACTAGATAGGTATATTTCAAGAAAAAAATGAAAATTTGCTGGCCTGAGGTCACCTAAGATGACCTAATTATTCCTCATTGTTAAGGGTGGTTCTCTACGGAGGTCAGAACACCCAGCGGACCCTAACGAGTACGGTAATTAACCATCTTCCCGATGTAGTGTGCTGTTAGTAAAATTTACATTTTCTAATGCATTTAATATGTTTGACCATCTTATACTAGCTCTGCCATTTAGTGTCGAGTGATGAGGAATTTATCCTAGTTAGGAATTAATGAAAAACATTTAGCACGTACAGTACTATATACGTATATATTAACCTTCAGGTAATGTTGCATGACATCTTTCTTGGAATTTTATATAAAGATGCCTGTTTTGGGTTTTTGCAATTTCTGGGAATGCTAGTACAGTTTAATAATGTAGACCTCATATTTGTAATATCTGTGGCCTAATCATGTAATGCTCATACTGATCACCCATTCTAATCATGTACCGCATGCACCATTTTGTACTGCGGTTGGTTACAGATTGGAATGAGTGGATGGTTCACTCATTATTCATTCCGCTGTCAACCTGTTGATTATTCGGACAATCCCTCTGCTGTTCGTGTAAGTGGTCCACCTCATTTACTGTACCAGTTCAGTTTAGTTTCATATGTTAAGACTAGTATGTTACCTATAGTTGGCCCTCACATCTAGGTAGGTGAGCATTTGAAAATTTCCAGTACAATTGATGTCACTGAAGTCAGAACTGAAACGTCTGTCCATGCACTGCACGAAAGTTCACAGGTAAAGGCACGCATGCATGATTTTTGTTTTTCTGTGGGTTTAGCGCTTAGTTATGATTTTAACAATAATTTCATTTTTGGGGGGAATGGGGGATATTTTTAGATAGTGAAAAACTTATGATTTGCAGGTAATATTGGGAGTTTGCCATAACAAAGCATGTTTAAGCTTCATGCAAAAAATTCTTAACAAAATTCACAATATATTTTAAAGAACGCTTCAATAGCATTGTGTGCTAAAAATTTACATAGGTTAGGGTGTGGGGGGGGAGACACTGAGCTTCACTACGTACCTCGCTAAGCCACTTTAGAGTATGCTTATTTTTATTTATTTAAGACTCGATTCATAGGTCAGTTTTAAAATATTTGGGTCTGCCTCACCAACTTATAGCCTGGAAGAGCAATACCAATTGTTATTACAGGTTAAATATAATGCAATGGTTATGGATTTTTGATTATGCAGGATTAGACTGGTGTTGCTATGTATCATACACTGCAGACTTGTTCATACACACTCAGAATATACGTGGATGATTAATAGTAAACAGTGATATTGCTAAATGTAAATCGACCCCTATTAACGATCCTCAAGTGAGGTAATGCCACTTTACCCTACCTCCATGACAGCTTATGTGGTGGTGGTTTGAGGTAGCCAGGAGTGGCTGTGATATATATACACTGTCTCCTTCCCAAATCTACATAAACATAGCAACAATAAATTCTATTAAAAATCCCTACAATTAAGGAGTGCAAAATATTTATATACCTATACCCAGTTATTTTTAAATTGTCCACTAAAGCATCGTATATGATGTACGAGCCTGGCCCATGGCTAAGAGTGAAAAAATTCGCAGAACTCCTCAGAGGTGTAAGCAATATTCTTTATCTTTGGTATACCTTTGGCAAATTTCTACTCCCGGAGCCTGGTCATGGACCAGGCTCGTCTGGTGCTTGCCTGGTCAACCAAGCTGTTGCTGCTAATGGCTCACAGCCCCACATAATCATCCATTCATGATGACTTGCGAAATTGTAATATGATTGCAAATAAACCACAATCTGGCCTGGAATTTTAAGACTTGCTCGCCATGGGGTCAAATTCCACCTGTTCCATGGGTTTTTTATGCAGTGATGGCCCAGCAATAGCATAAGCTAAGCCAAGACTAACATTTTAAATTAGATGGCTTGCCTCTCCCCCCCCCCCACCTGGAAACCAATAATGAAATTTTATTTATTAACACCAAGGCAGGGTGACCCAAAAAAGAAAAAAATCTTTCATCACTCACTGCATCACTGTCTTGTCAGAGGCATGTTGACACTGCAGTTATAAACTGCAACACATCACCCCTCCTTCAGATAGAACTGTATTTCGTGGAAATGAGTATATACACCTGGTTATTTTAGTCTTCCTTAAAGAAAGAAACGGCAACTGGTGTATGTAACAATCCCACTGCAAGATGTACACACGACAGGATAACCGTTCCTTCATGAACATCCCAGGATCACACAAGTGACCAATTTCTGTTGTTTTATATACTACAAGCAAATATACTCTTAACACTAAATCCATGTTTTCAATCAGTAATGTGACTTTTAAAATACACTAAATGTTAAAAGTACTAAAACAATGCAACTTATCAGTATAGGAATCCAAAATGGTCACTAAATTAATTGCTTCAAGAATAATTGATTTAAACAATAATATAGGCCTCTGCAATATATAAAACCATGACTCTTATGGGTTTTGCACTTAGTTATGATTATAATGATTATATATATAAAACAGGACATTTAATATACAGTGGACCCCCGAGTTATGAGCATAATTCATTCCAGAAGGCTGCTCAAGTGCCATTACTGAACAAATTTTCTCCCTTAAGGAATAATGTCAAGTAGGTTAGTCCATTTCAGACCCCCCCAAAAATACACTTACAAAAGCAGTTACAATATTACACTTACATAATTGTACGATTTCCGAGGTGCTCGTAACTCGGGGGTCCACTGTAATTGACTTAAAAACTGTTGTAAAAAATAAAGGTTTAATTAAAACTAAATGCATATCCTTACAAGGGCACTAATTTGTAAATATTTTAAAACTACTAATTTACTATTTTAGAAAGCCAAGGTAACTTTACTTTCATAAGTCGAGATGAACTACTTATTGTACACTGGAACATTTGAAGAAGACATATAAGGACATGGTACAACATGGGAGAGAATTATTACTCATGGTCAACACAGCTTTCCTGTACTTTAGTAACAGGAAAAGATACATAGATGGAAACACATCTACTCTGCAATGCATGAGTAAGTGCTCTTTCCTGAGATGTGTACGTTTGTTGGTAAATGGGAAAATTTTTCCTCGTGTTTTTAATGCTCTGGCCATCTTCTGCCAAGGTATGGTGACCTGGAAAAGAAGACACTCACTTGCCATTACTCGCTCCATCACTGTCTTGCCAGAGGCGTGCTGCCATTACAGCTCGGATGCTCCTCCAAACTGCAATATTCCCCTACCCCCCTCCTTCAGAATGCAGGCACTGTACTTTTCACCTCCATGACTCGCATCTGGCTAACTGGTTTCCCTGAATCCCTTCATAAATGTTACCTTGCTCTCACTCCAACAGCATGTTAAATCATAAAGACCACTTGCTTCCACTCCTAACACGCTTGTGCACACCACCTCTTTAAGGGGGGCTCCTTGTTGCGGTAAAGAGGCTATCGGTCTGAGGAGTTGGACCTCTTGGTCTTCTTCCTCAGACCGAACCTAATTACCCCCCAATCCCCCCTCCCCTTTCCCATCTTCCCCATCCTCCCTTTTCCCTTTCCTCCTCTTCATCCCTCCCATATTTCCTTCCCATTTTTACCCTGGGAGCTTCTCTCCACAGACATTCTAGTTCCTAGGTAGGGGGAAGGGTACCGTGGTCCAATCCCATTCCGTTGAGGTTCTTGGCGGTGATGTAGTTTGCCGTGGAATCTGGATCGCCTGGGGATGTCCCGGTCTCCCTCCAGTCTCCCGGGGGGTGGCCTTGGGTATCTTTCGGGCGACTGGTGTATCTCTGGAGGCCACCTTTCGGATTATGGGGGTGGTGGCCGAAGGCGGTATGCTTTGTGGTGGATATCCGGCCGCCCTCTCTCTTGTCCACCGAGGTGGCTCGGTGGATGTGAGGTTGCTATCCCGGATTGCTGGTTTACTGGCATGAAGGGTAGGGTATGGCATGGGTTCCATGCACCATCTGCACTACTTGCGGTGTTGAGGTCCTCTTGGGTGCGGAGGGGGATTTACGCCCCTTTCATTCCTCCTAGGAGCTATTCCTCCACGTTCCCCCCTTTTTTTATTCTTTTTTTTTTTTTTTTTTTTTTAAAACAAAAAGAAAAGTAACCTAACCATGGATGCCCTAATCTGTGAACCTACCCCCGGGCCCCTTGATACTGCACCTAGTTCTGACCCTACCTCGTTAATGGACAACTCTTCGGACAACCCTAATACCCCTGTACCTCTTGCTGGTTCGTCACCTGCTTCAGGTACCAGGGATCTGACTGGCACTTTCAATACGTCTGACCTTCGCTATTCTCTGACCTTGATTCCGGCTTCTCCCTTAACGGTGCAGCAATTTTCAAATTGCCCGCCCGTCACACGTCGGACCACCCCCGGTCCCGCGCACAAACGACCACGACCCTTGCATGACTATTCGATACTTCATTCTCGTTCATCTCAGAAACGACCAGCTCATCACGCACTCCCCTTAAACTCTGTTTCACACTACTTAATGGACAAAGTTTTTTACTCTGCGACCGACTTCTCCTAATACCTACCTTTCAGACCATAGTATTGGTAAGGCTCTGCTACGCCATGTTGGTAAAGATATCTCATTTCACGCTCTCAAGAGTGGCACTCGCATCATCACGGTCCAGAATGCTGGCCAAGCTCGTGATCTTTCTCTTCTTTCGACCATAGATACTGTTCCTATCACTATTGACAAGCATCATTCTCTGAATTCTTGTAGTGGTTCTATCATTTTACCCCACACTATTGTCCAACAGAATTTCCAGACATGTGGTGATGACATTTTGGAGCAGCTTGAGCTCCAAGAACTCCCTATCCTTAAAGTTGACACTTTTGTCCTCCCTGCCAATAAGCGAAGATCTTATCCTTGCAATACTACCACCTTCAGTTTACATTGCAGGTCAACGTTTACAAGTTCGAAAGGTGACCCCTACACCACAACAGTGTAGAAACTGCTGGCGTTTTGGTCATCCAGCGAAATATTGCAGGTCCATGGCCAAATGCCCAGTCTGTGGTGCCGACGACCATGCCAGTCCTTCTTGTACTCTACCTCCCTCTTGCCTCAACTGTCATGAGGCACATCCATCGTACTCTTGCCGTTGTCAGGTTTACCTGAATGAGCGGGAAATCCGTTGTCTCAAAGAGGCAGAAGGCTTCTCATATGCTATGGCCGTCTCTCATCTACGCCTACAAGGGAGACTTCCCTGTATTTCCTATTCTCGCATTGCTAAACGTCGCCCCACTTCTGGGGTCCAAACTTCCTCGACTTCCTCTGTGGTTACAACATCCTCAGTCACCCGTCTCGAATCCTTTTGATGTTCTTGGCTCCGAGGTCCCTACCTCGGCATCCCATACTGTCCACACTCCTTCCTCTACTCACTCGCAGTTCTGAGTCTACACGTCCTCGTCCTTTGCCTAAACCTCAGCGCCCCCCTTCTCAAAAGTCCGGCAAAAAATCCCCATTGCTGGGTTCTTCGCCTCCGACTAGTTCTGTAACGTGTGTGGAGGTTCATCCTCGTTCAATATCTTCATCCCCTGTCCCCTCCCAAGCCCCTTCGACAGTTTTCTCTTCCATCTCCTCGCCTTCTACTTTAGTACAGTCTATAGACTCCCCGATAGTTGCTCACACTCCTTCCATTTCTAATGTCATCCCACATTCTGCATCTTTGTCTTCCGAAACACTGGAAGCTATCGCAGAATATATTTCATCGACTGGAACGATGATGGACACCGCTCCACCTGAGGTTCCTCCTCCTCTCTTCTTCGTCTACACCCCTCCTTCCTTCACAACGCCCTCCTCCTCTGATTACAGATCTTCCGCTACCTCCACATGTGGACTTTTCTAACCCTAGTCCATAGATTCCTCTCTTTGACTTGTATCTTTCTCTCCATAAATCATGGCTTATTTGCAGTGGAATATCCGAGGCCTCAGGGATAACCGAGGTGAACTTCAGGTGTTGCTCTCCCAGTTTTCCCCTGTTGGGGTCTGTTTGCAAGAACCCAAATTACAATCCACTGTTATCAGGCCCTTTTCAGGCTATGATTTGTTGTATTCATCGGATCCTTTTTCCGATGGAACCTTTAACGAAAGTGCTCTTCTTATACGCACTGGTGTTCCATACCGTCAGCTCTGTTCCTTCTTCCTTACATTACACCGCTGTCCTATCCACTTGAATAAGTGGTATACACTCTGTTCTTTATCTCTCTTCCCTTCGTGGGCATTGTCTATCCCAGATGTTGATTTTCTGGTTTCTTCCTTACCGCCACCCCTTCTGTTACTTGGCGATTTTAACGCACATTATTTTCTCTGGAGAGGGTCGCACTGTGACTCCCGTGGCATTCAGTTGGAGACATTTCTTGCTTCTCTCCCCCTCCATGTTTTAAATACGGGTACTCCTACCCATTTTGATCCCCGAACTCATTCTTTCTCCTGTATCGATCTCTCCATCTGCTCTTCCTCAACAGTCCTTGACTTCACCTGGTCTGTCCTCCCGGAATTGCATGACAGCGATCATTTCCCAATCATCCTCAAGTCCCCTTCGTTTTTTCCACCTCCTCGTTGCCCACGCTTCTGCAATGAATTTTTTTTGTTAACCGGGGTTCCACTGTATTACCTCTCTTAAGGCAACTTGTCACAGCCAGCTGAACCTCCTTAAAACAATCGCACATCTTTCATGGGGGGCTGATCGTAGAACTCTCCTTCGTCTACATTCAGCCCTAATTTTATCAAAACTTGATTATGGTGACAAGATATATTCGGCGGCCTCCCCTGCTACTATTTCCATCCTTAATCCCATCCATCACCAGGGATTACGCTTATGCCTTGGTGCATTTCGTTCTTCCCCGGTTGAGAGCCTCTATGTAGAAGCGAACATTCCATCATTGTCCGATCATCGTGATGCACATTGCATTCGCTATTATGTTCACTCTCATGACCTCCGCAATCCTTCCATGTATAGGATTGTTACAGATGTTAGTAGACGCTCTTTATTTGTTCGTCGCTCCTGCTTACTTCGTCCCTTTTCTCTTCATCTACATTCACTCCTGTCTTCCCTTCAGCTACCACCTCTATATGTTCATGTGACATCTCCCTTTCCCCTACCCCCTTGGGAAGTTCCTGCTGTCAGTGTCTGTTCTATTCCTCTACCTTGCGCGAAAGTTCGCCTACCTACGGCGGCTTCTTGCTCTTTTTTTCTAGACCACTTCCGTTCTCATTCCCATGCCATCGCAGTGTACACCGATGGTTCAGAGTCGTCTGATGGCATCAGATTCGCAGCAGTGTTTCCTGAAAGCATCGTGCGAGGGCATCTATAACCCTCGGCTAGCATATTTACGGCTGAATTGTATGCCATTCTTGTGGCACTTGTCTGTATTGCATCTATGCCTGTATCGCCATTTATGGTCGTTTCAGACTCCCTTAGTGCTTTACAGGCTATCCGTAAAATTGATACACCTCACCCCCTAGTTCTTCATATCCAACTTTGGTTACGCCGTATCTCTACCAAGCACAAACATATTGTTTTTTGTTGGGTCCCTGGTCATGTTGACGTACAGGGCAATGAACAGGCAGACACTGCTGCAGGGTCAGCAGTACATGACCTTCCAGTTTCATAGAGAGTGTTCCTTTTACGGACTATTTTGCAGTCATTGCTACCCACCTTTGCACCCGTTGGCAACAACGCTGGTCTGACCTGCTAAATAACAAATTTCATTCTATTAATCAGAGTATAGGTTTCTGGCCATCTTGTCACCAATGTCGAGGTTGGGAGACGACATTCTCCCTCTTCGCATTGGCCACACTGGTCTTACGCACGGGTATCTCGTGGAGAGGCTCCCTGCCCCTCTCTGTGAGCATTGTCAGGTTCCAGTGTCTGTTCGACATATTCTGTTGGACTGTCCACTTTATCAACGAGCATGCAGAATTTACCTCCAACGGCGTCTTCGCTCTGCGGCCCTTTCTTTACCTTCCCTTCTTGCTGATAGACCCTCCTTTAATCCTGACTCTCTCGTTGACTTTTTGACAAACTGACTTACTACACAAGCTCTGAAGATTACATATACCTCTAGCACCTCCCTCAATCCCTTCTACCTCGATCTCTTGCTACCCTCTATCCCAGTACTATTCACTGTCCTGCTGCACTCCATACCCTACTAATCGTCCATCTCCCGCTTACAATCTATTCTCCCTGCATCCTGTCCTGCCCTGCCGCGTTGTATAACCCTTGTGGTTTAGCACTTCTTTTGATTATAATAATAATAATAATAATAATAATTGTGCACACCTGTTGGATATCCAAGCCCCTTTAACTAGCATGTTCTGATTTGCAGTACAATACACAAAGCATGGAGTAGTGATTGAAAACCCATCATATATCTTGGCCTTTACTGACTGAAAAATACTCCTTCATTTTTACAAGCCTTTAAACTTCATTTTTCCACGTTCTTCACCCACAACAGTAGACTGAGCTCAAACCATCTAGATTATTATATCTTCAGAACACATCGCAAAAAAAAGTGTACCTCATTCCCTATGTTGTAATGGGGGCATAGAACACCCTCAGAACACCTGCCAAGTGCGACATCACCACAGCCACGATATCAACCCTGTACATCATAGATATCAAGAGTCGGTAGCCTACTGTCACTTCCTCAGTTTCTGCTGCTGATACCTACACACTATCCTGTGAGGACACTGATAAAAAGTACTTTTAAAAAATCTTAGTATCAAGAAATGTGTACCTGGGATGCACAAATAACTGAAATGTCGTCGTAAATGTTCTATGTTCGGGTTTTTGGGTATTGTTTCAGCCGTAGTATTGTGCCTTATATTCTCTGTATCTGGAATGATAAAACTAATACATGATGGAGAGGGATGTAGAAAGTTGATGAAATGGAATGAAGCTCAACTTGTCATCTGGAAGTCATGTTTAAGGAGCTTCTGGTCTTTAGTAACATCCCTTATCGTAGTAACCGATGTGGTGCAGTAATACAGAAAATATGAAGTTGTAACATATTGGCCTGCAGTGTTCCTGAACACTTCGTCCTGCCCACCTTAACACTACAATTCAGCCAACATGACCCTTGAATATACCTCGCATATAAAGCTTCATTTCTTGTGTCCCCATGTGTAGTATATTTGGAGTGGAAATCATCGCAGGACTGTAACTTCCATAATGGTCTTAAGTGCAGGTTATTTGTGTATAAAGTTTTTATAGTGTGACTTGCCACATTAGACAAGGCCAATAAAATTAAAATGTGCATTCAGCTGTGAGTATTTGACATAGTAATGTCCTACTAAATATATGCAGGAAACCAATGATAACCTGTGTAGTACATAGTGCCTTCAATGACAGTGCACAGACTTAAGTATCAACAATAATGGGCAAACTTTTCAGTGCAGGGGCCTCATTCGGTTGCCAGATTAGCCATTTGCGTGTAACGTGTTAATGTTATACAATATTATTTGGCGTTGCATGGTAACTTTTCAAATTTATAACATGAAAACCTTTAGCGGGCTGCATGCGGCCCCTGGGCCGTAGTTTGCCCACCGCTGCCCTACATAGTCTGTTAGGTTTTGCCAGACAACTATG